>CAUYSK010074441.1:0-14200 GCA_963575035.1 Avahi laniger | reverse complement strand
AATCCCTAATGTGATATTGGCAGGTGGGGCCTTTGGAAGGTAATCAGGGTTGGATTAGGTAATGAGGATGGGGCCTGCCTGATGGAATGGAAGCCCTTGTGAAAAGAGGAAGAGCCATGAGCTCTCTCTCCACCATGTGAGAACGTAGCAAGAAGAAGGCCAACCATCTGCAGATGAGGAACATGGCCTTCACCAGACAGCAAATTTTCCCACACCTTGATTTTAGACTCCCTTGCCTCCAGAACTGTGAGAAAGAAAGATTTGTTGTTTAACCCACCCAGTCTATGGTATTTTGTTACAGCAGCTCAATTAAGATAGCTGTGATCCACCATGTCTAACTGAGAGATGACACTTCCTGCTGGGTTTGATACCATCGTTACCTTTCCAGAATTTTTGTTGGAAGTCCTTGTTTGGGGTTCTCTCAACAGTAGGAATTCCTTTTGACCAATAAAATGAAAGGTAGAGTTAATTCTAGGGGACCACAATGAAAACAACATTAACATTGACATCTGATTAAAGATTTAAATTACACAAAAAATAGACCAAGTCTCTCAATCTAATAAGGATTTGAATAACACTGTCTATATTAGGTACATATGTGTTTTTTATTCAGAGATTATTGTGTTAGGTAACTATGAGCTACAAATTTTAGGGCAGCAGCCTATAATTATGGCAGCGAGGACAAGCCCCTGACTATCCCACCTCACTGTCAGAACTAATTTCAGCATGGACCAGGGATGTCATTGTTACTTTGAAATATGCCATGGCAATTTTAACAACATGATTTAAAGAGAATAACTGTGCACCTAAAAATTAAGAGAAAGTAAATATACTTTACTATCATGTCCATGACAGCAATGATCAAAGTCATATGAGTAAAAGTAAGGAGTAGGGCTCATGCTGTACAAAGGTGTATGATCGGCATCCATGAAAGGTAAAGTAGAACAGATGCCTTAAAACCGCTTGCTGGGGATGAGGCCTTCATCTCTTCAACATTGGCCATCAACAAGATTGATAATGTAGGCTAAAATCTCTTCCCAATGGAAAACTTAATGACTTTTTCTACTTTTGTTACACCCATTCCAAAGAGTACATCATCATGCAAACTAAAGATAGATTAAATGTTCTAGCTGAATGATATTTTTATTTTCTAAACCTGCAAAGACACCCTTGAGTCTCTTTAATTTTCCCATCTACCCAGCATACTGCTTCCAGATCCATCTATTAAAGTGAGCAAGCAAGCAAACAAAATGTTTACCTGCTATGTAAGACACCCAGACTTAGGGGAGCAAAACAATCCTTTCGATCTATGCTATATGTGGCATAGAATCCATTTTTGTCATTCTGAGCAGTAGGATTTTGATTGAACTTGTTGGTTGAGGTGCAAATTGCTCAGTTATCACAACGGCCTGTTCCAGAGGGCAGGAAAAGCAGCCCTGCGTGAGCACTGGGGAAGGGATGAGCAACAAGGGGGGCTTCGGAAGCCTGGGAACCGGAACCCCCCTGAGAACAGAAGCAAGGGACCGTTATCTGAAAGCTTAGGAGCTACAGAGCCTTCAGCGTGGAGCTCAACGAGAACCAGTACAGGAGAGTGATGATTTCAACATAGCGGAATGATCAAGAGGAATTGGCCAGTGGAGAAGGGGCAGGAGGCAAGGATGACAGTCAGCGAGTTCATTAAGGACAGGAATTCACATCCATAATAAGGACGGAAGTATTGCTGGGGGCAGAGAGGGACAGCAGGTGCGGTGAGCAGCATATGGCCATGCAAGAAATGGAGAAAGGAGAGGAGGAATTGGGGTAACTGCCTCAGATGATACGCGCATTTGAGGCTTGCTTCGACGACAGGCAAGCACGGTGGTTCTCAAAGTGTGGTTCCCAGACTGGGGACAGGAGATCACCTGGAAACCTGTTAGAGGCATAAATGCCTGGGCCCACCCCAGACCTACTCAGTCAGAAACTGGGTGTCTTGGTAGTGAGATCAGGCATCTGTGTTTTAATGATCTCTCTAGGAGAATCCTATGCCCGCTAAAATTTGAGAACCACTGTGCTCGTGGGTAAGATGAGTTCTGGAGCAGGATATAGGGTGGAAAAATGGAGAAGAGCCAGAAGAGATCCTTTTACTTTGAAATTTATTTTTTAAATAAAATTTAATCTCATATTTCAAAATAACAAATATATTTATTAAACGGGTGTGACAGGTAGCTTTTATCTGTGCCTTCCAATCCACTTTCTACCATTTCCACCCTGTTCTGTGCCCCGGGATCAATGCCATTTATAGTGATGCAGGAGAGAAATTTACCAAAAAAAACAAAAAAATTCCCAGTGTATGCCAATAATTCAAACTTAGTTTCTTAAGAATTATTTAAAAATAAAATCCAAAAGAATGCAATGCAGAAGGACAAAAATACTAATTTACAAAGCTCTGTTTTGTTGAGTTCTTGTTAATTGATGAACCAATATGATAGGGAGTGTTTTAAAACTTAACAGTTTGTTTTATTTAGAACCATGGTTTGTAAACTGTACTTCACTGAATCTAAGGTGTTTTCATAGGTTCCAAAACCAAGTAGTAGTCTTTGAAACAATGTTTAAACTGCCTGAAAAAACAGACTATATGTTAAAATTCTTAGGAAAATTTTAAACTATTATCATGCCTACTAAAATAATTGGAAACTGCTATGACTATTTAGTTTGCTTCTCAGTGTTACATTGAAATCAATGGCTACTGTAAAAAATCAACCTAAAAGAGAAAAGAAACTGTTTCTGCTTAAGGCAGAGTAAAAACATAAAAGAGTAAAAGAAAGTTTGTGAATGCAGAAATAAATGAGTCAGATTTACAAAAACAGACGTAATTGAAAAACTGAAGTTGTAACAGCTACATCTAGATTACATAATATAAATAGCACTTAGGGAAAAGCATCCTATTATATTTGATTACTCTGTCAAATTTCCTACTTTGGTAATAAATGGTCCTGATTGTTCCCTAAGGCGTAAAATCGAAAGGATGGAAAATTCCTGTATCATCCAGTGACTTAAAATTTCTAATGTTAATATTTATGATAAACATCTAAGCAGTGAGCTCTAGCTTCAGTTGGAATAAAAATAGATAATTTTAAAAATTAAACTAATTTTAATTCCATGTCTACTCATTAAACAATTTAGCTATGTGAATGACTGGAATTAATTTCTCTTCATCAAATCCTAATGAATCTTTGAATGTACATTGAAATTTTTGGTGATGTTACTTTATTCCGTATGTTCTTCTGTTAATACAAGCTTTTATAACCAGTGATTTTTTAATAGATATTAGTTCTTATGATTCTTTTAAAGATGACAACAAAAGAACGTATGATTATAATCTTATCTTCCTCAACAAAATGCTTATCCGCGGAAAAATGTCGACTCATCCTAGTTTATTGGCCTTTGCAAGCAGATTTTTCCTGAAGGTGATCCGTCTTTTACTTTTCTCTAAAGATGGATCTGAATTTAGATTGGGATCTTCACAATTCACACAGAATCTAACAGTGTGTGTTGCTGATGCTGAATAACAATCTGTCATTATCCGTGTTCCTAATAGCAAAGCAAAGCAAGACTTGCTTTAAAAAGATATTGCTGATCAAAAACAGACTCTTGCTTCACCTCTGGCATTAGAATTTGTTGCTCTATCTATTTAGTTTGTTTCCCTGGCTCCCCAGGATTCCTGCTATGCCTGGATGCTTGTCCAGAATGCTGTGAATTTTCATATCATAGCAAAAAATAAAACATACAAAAAAAAACCATCACTAATTTGCATCAAACAACCCATACAAAAGAAAATTGCTCAAGCCCTTTTAAGGCGAATATCTGTAGAAGGATAACATCCACATGGAAAAGTCCACAAATCATAAACATTAGCTCAATGAGATATCGTGATGTAAACCCATTCCTGTAACCGCCGCCCGTGTCGAGAAATAACCATTCAAATTTAAAGTTATATGACAATAACTATAGTCAGGAACACTACTTAAATTCTGGTGTTTGCAATGAGAATTTTAACAAAATGTCTACATAGTTATATTTTCCAGGATATATAGATAACAGAGCTTTAATTCTTATATGTGCATTGATGGAATTTCCCATTTTTAAATGTGAAAGAGGGATGATAATATAAATTTTTACTTGTTATGATAATGTTATAATGTGAAAACTAAAAATAATCTTTATGATTTGTGGCCTATGATAATTCCAGAATTGAATCAAATTATAACTATGTTTTGTTAAAATCCTGTTTAGAATGTGATAAGTTCTCTTCAAAAGAATGCTCTTTAAAAATCTTTTGAATGTGTTGCTAATTTCTTGTTTTTCTTTTGCAGAACTTTTGCATAGGTATTATGCTCTTCATTTCCTTCCTTCTCTCCTTTCTTCCTTCATTCCTTCCAACTATTCATCGTTGCCTTCTCTTTCCTTCTTACTCATCTTTGGGAGTTGGTTTATCTGGGATTGCTGTTTGTCTTAAAGTCAACAGAGTAGATTGTTGAAAGATATATCCAAGCTTGCTGAGTAAGGTTAAAAAGTCATCCTTAGAACCTGACCTGAAAATCTGATCGATAATGTTTACTATCTTTTCAGTCATTCAGATAGCCTGAAGGTAATAAGAGAAACAGGATATTTTTAGGCATTTTTAACTTTTTCTCCACGTGAGTTGAAAGTACTGCCCTAGTAATGAGCTCTGTCTTTGCTCAACACGTCCTCTTGTCCAGGTATACAATAGGTTTCTTAGTTTTCTGCCTGCTTTATGGATGGATTAATCTGTTTAATTATCAGGTTGTCCTTCAGTTGCTCTGCTTTGCAATAGAATGGAGGAAGTGAATTAGAGAAACGTCCTAATACCTATGGCTTTCTGTTAGAGTGTTTATCTGTGATACACACAAACAGCTACTCGCCTTTTGACGACTGGTCAGTATCTGCAAAATTGCCTACAAGTATGTCAATCCCTATCTCTTATTTTGGCTTGCGTGGTCTCCAGACTTTCCCCTCAAATATTAGGATAGTTCCCCTCCACCGAAGTGAGCCTATTCAACTATTAACAGACCTATTGGCTAAAATGGAAGATTAACATTTTCTTTTCATGACCACAGATAGTTCCAGCAAAGGCATCTGAAGTATGTAGCAATACTCTTCCAAGATTTACTTTGCCAGAGAACCCTGAACAATCCTGCCTTAGCAGGCTGAAAGGGCTTTTTGGCCAGCTTCTAGGTGACAATACTTCCTCTCTTGTGAACATATGGATCTGGCGAACGGGGATTCGGAGAGCATTTATCAGAAAGGTCATTTTGTTCTGTTCCCTCTAGATTAACTTATGCACGTTTTGACAAGGACGTGGAGCAAAAGCACAGCATGTTCCTTAGTTTTATAGCTTATGTTGTGATCATTCTTTTTCATACTTGTCATTTTGTAAGAACTCTGTGAGAGAAGAGATGAAGCCAACCTCCTCATGCTCAAAATGAGAAACAGAAAGTTGAATTTGGATGCCATCAAAATCAATCACCTTGTATAATACACAGGGTACTTGGAGGGGGAGAAGCAGTGACCAGGCCAAGACCAGGAGACTTTCCACGGAGGAACATCTTTTTCTCTGCGCCTCCTGTGACTGGGATGAGAGATGAGTAGTTTGGAGAAGATCTTGTATCTCTGCTGGAAATTTGAAATAGTGTTGCCATTAATGAGAGAAATCTCATCAGAAAGAAAATAGTGCAGATTATAACTAATTATCAGTTAGAAACTAAAGGTGCTTGGCCGAAAAAAAATGTATTGATTCTTTGTTTTCGTACTCACTGTATTATTAAGTTAAATAACTTTTGTTAATTTGGGTATAGCGAAGAGAGGGAAGACTCCTTGATTTTTGGTGAAAAATCCTCCTAGGCCATTCCTCGTGCCTCCGTTTTTGTCTGTCTACATAAAAGGATGTTGATGACCCTTAGTTAGAACCACCTTCACTCTCTGCGAGAGCAGAGGGGCCCCTTGGGAAGAGGAGTAGCTGTTGGCTGTCACTGCTTTCCTTACATGTCTTACAAGTTGTGTTCCATCTGACAGAATTGCCACAAAATTTACAATGCTAGGAATTGTTTTCTAACTTTAATAACCTCAGCTACTTGCACGCGTAGGATTTTTCTCTTTGATTTTTTCCATCATTCTCTGAGATTTGATGGGTTGGGGACAAAGAGGGAGGTCAATCTGCTCTTAGATGTCTTGTACATCTCTGCATGTTTTGCAAATGTTATTTTTTCAATTGTGTACAAGAAAACAATAAGAACTATATTCAACATAACTAGATGCAAAGAAACAACATTAGACTAATATCTATAATAAGCAGACTGATAAATTGGGGAGTGAAAATATTATATATTCAAATATTACTTTAACTTCAGAAGTTTTTTCTTTTATATTTGTTTATCTGTTAAAGTGTGTAATTAATGCTGCTTGTATATGTAAGATTTGGTAAAGAACTATAAATATGAATGTACATGCTCTAATGTGATCATGTTGAGAGCAGGTAGAAAATTGCATGAATTTGTAGTAAATTCAGGATCATTTAACCTCCTGCTTTGGGTCTGGGACATACTATCTAACTGGTCTAAATGACATCAGCTTATTTATGGACAAAATATTTGAAGTAAACTGAGTAAAGGGCACTTTGTAGTTTTGCACAAGAAAAATATTAGTAGTATAATCAGAACAAAAACCTTAAATATGAAAAATATCTTGTTCAGTGATAGTATTCTTAGTGAGCATCAACTATGCGTCAGCCACTGCTCTAGGCACTGTTCTTGCCCCACCCCCCAGCTTGCATTCTAGAGAAAAAGATGGAAATAGACAAGTAAACAAATGATGTAATATCAGACAGTGGTAGATGCTATAAAAATAGAATAAAAGGTTTGAAAGTGATCAGTGGGAGGGACACTTTTAGATGGGTGGTTAGCAAGATCCAAAGAGAAGCCAATAATGACCAAAGAAAAAGATTAGAAAATGAGTTGGAAGAGAAAGACAGGTCTAAATTACGTAGGCCATTATAAACAGTTTGAATTTTAAGTTTACTAAAAGACCATTGCAAAGTTTTAAGCAGGGAAGTGATATAATATGATTTATGTATTTAGAATTTCATCCTTGCTACTGGATAGAAAACTTACAATGAAGAGACAAAAGTACTGGAAAAAGCTAGGTCGATTAGGAGGCTACTGTGATAGTCTAGGTTAGAGACAGACACGATTCAAAGAGATAAAGATAAATTATGCAATCACCATATATTTTATTGTTAAGTTGGGAATGGCAGAAGTGATGAATTCACCTCAGGAGAAGGGAGGAGGAGTGGTTAATAGTTAGGAAAAGAAAAGAACAAGATGAGGGCCGGGCGCGGTGGCTCATGCCTGTAATCCTAGCACTCTGGGAGGCCGAGGCGGGAGGATCATTTGAGCTCAGGAGTTTGAGACCAGCCTGAGCAAGAACAAGACCCTGTGTCTACCAAAAATAGAAAGAAATTAATTGGCCAGCTTAAAAATATATAGAAAAAATTAGCCGGGCATGGTGGTGCATGCCTGTAGTCCCAGCTACTCGGGAGGCTGAGGCAGGAGGATTGCTTGAGGCCAGGAGTTTGAGTCTAGCCTGAGTAAGACCAAGACCCCCATCTCGACAAAAAATAGAAAAATTAGCGCCTATAGTGCCAGCTACTCGGGAGGCTGTGGCAGGAGGCTCTCTTGAGCCCAGGAGTTTGAGGTTGCTGTGAGCTATGACCAAGCCACTATACTCTAGCCCAGGTGACAGAGTAAGACTCTGTCTCAAAAAAAAAAAAAAAAATTACTAATTCAGAAATTAGTCAATGTAGACATGAATTTTACATCTGTCTACAAAGAAAAATCATCAAAAACGTTTTGCAGAAAGGACTGAATATAATTACAATAATAAAACAAGATAACCACAACAGTAAGTCAATTCAGGTACCAGCTAAATACTTTCTATATATTATCTCATTCGATCCTTAACAAATCCTTCCAGAGAGGTATTATTTTCCAGACTGTACAGCTGAAGGAATTAAAAGTTGGAGGATAGTACAGTTATTTAATGGCGAGGCCTAGAGGGCTAAATCTCTAGAAAATACCATCAACAAAATATTTACGAATGGTTTAACTTGATAACTTTGGTATGACTAGATGATATCAACCTAAACAAACTGAGACAGGCTGCTTAAAAAAAAATGATATTTATTTGGAAATAGGGCATTGCAATGGGAATACACTTGCCATAGTAAACTATGTGCATATTCAGGGAGGTACAGGAAGACAAAGGTTTGCAATGGAAAAAATGATGAGGGTTACACAGTTGTTTGGAGACAAGTATCTTTGGCTACAAGGGTCAATAGCAAGGGTGGCACCAGTTCGAGGTTCGACAGGCAGTTGCTGGGCAGATGCACTCACGGAAGTATTTTTTGTGTAAGGCTTTGGTAGCTATTGTGCAAAGTTGTGTTTTTTTGCAAAATCTTTTGTGATAGTTTTGTTAGTAGGAAATACAAGCAAGAAAATCCTCCTTTTATGGCCTTCACCAGCTCTATTTGTTAGGTTTTTTTGTTTTGTTTTTTATTTTTTGATTAACACAAGTGACTCCCTTTTGACTCTTACCATTTTCACATTTCCCTTGTTTGACCAAGATCTTTCTCGAAAGCATCAATGATCAGTCATCGTGTAGTTAAGTTTTGATTGTACCTCAATGCCAAGATGGCCCTGTCCCAGATTGCTGGTCTGGTCCCACGCTGGTGAAAGTGACTGGTGACTAGCGGTCAGTGCCAAAACCCTTTAGCCACATTTGAGCAATAATGGAGGTTTGAAGGAAGTGGGTCTCTGGCTAAATCTAACTAGAGTCCATCATTAACTTCCATTTTGTCTGTTCCATAGGTTTGGTTTTTTTTGTTTGTTTGGTTTGTTTGTTTTAGCGATACAGTTGCCCAGGCTGGACTCAAGTGGTTGTCCCAGCTCAGCCTCCCAAGTAGCTGGGACTACAGGCACGCGCCACCACATCTGGCTGTTCCATAGCCTTTCGTTATTATCTCAAAGTACTTGGCCACCATTATTGGTAGGAGTTTAATTTCTGCAAAAATTTGACAAGAAAAAGACATAGCATTTTAAAAAGGGAAAATACAAGATGAAATTAACAGTGAAGTAGTATGACAATCCCGGGTTGCATAATGGTTTTGAGTCATGAACCTGGGCTTAAAGTCAACCAGTTAGATTAACCAAATGGTCATTACCTATCCAGTGAAAAAGGTAAGCATAAAGATGAGTAAGAGTGTCATGATATAGAGTCTTATTCTGATATCTTGGGAAAATATGTTTATAGCATGAAAATGATAAGTTCTTGTCCTGGGTTGCAGTTTGATTATCTCCGGTTGTGGCATTGGACTGTTCGGTAAACTTTTGGTTTTGTCCGTGTATCAGGCAAGAGAACTTGTTCCTTAAAATGTATCTAGTTTCTGCATGTAGGACTTTAGGAAAAGAGCAGTTCCTGTTTGGGGTAATTCCATAGAAGAAAGTTGGATTGAGGAATAAAGAAGAATTCAGGATTTAGTCTAGCCTATAGGTAAATAATAACTCTAAACATATGTAATCTAATATAATCTAATAATCTATCTAATAATGGGTATATTAGAGCTTTTCGTTAGAAAGAAACTTCTTGAGGTTAGGAAGGCAAACCAAAGCAGATTTTAGATCTTATCTACAGTCTTAAGGGTCCTGGGCCTTCCAGGAAGTGATAATTTTTATTCATTAATTGTAAAGCTGTGTACCCTTAAAGCCAGGCATTCTATGCATATTCTCAAATTCGATATTCCACTCAAAGCCTCGGTAATATAACGAATTTTTTCAATTATGTCCTGCTATAGAGACCAAATTTTTATTGAATTTATGCAAATAACAATATTGCCACAAAAATAAGGATACTCATGAATAATTTCCAAATTTTGGAGGGATTAAGTAGGGAGAAAAAAACGAATGTTTCTACCGAAGTATACGGAAGTATACTTTTACCAAATTGTTGTAAAGACAGCTTATGAGAAAAAATGTCCATAAATCTGGAAAGCAAAACATTTAAGAACCAATATTTCAAATAGTTTATAAAAATATTATCTTCATCAGTTATTTAATTTCAGGTACTTTTTGTTATGCTTAATCTTATTTAGAAGTTTCATGTAAAAAAAATTTTTTTAAAAATTACCTATCTTGAGTTGTTCTAAAATAAGTTTTCTAAACTCATCAGTTTCTTCATTAGAATTCTGAAAAAAAATTTAGTCTATTGATCTTAAAGTTTATAATTCTGTATGTAAAGTGTACCCAAAAAGATGTTTTTGATAAAAAAAAATTATTAAGAAAGGCATAAAAATGTGTTCTCTGCTGAGAAAAAAATATAATTTTGTCTACTTTGGAGGTTATTTAACGGTGTTTCAAAAAGTAAATTTAGGAAGGAAATAGAAACAAGACAGAAGAACTAGTAAATAGGAGAAAGATGTGAAGGAAGTTATGGATATGAAGATATATTTTTGCTAAGGCAGGTTAAAAATAGAATAATTTTGTATGAGAAAGTTTGTCGTGTGGTAAATTTTTGTTCTAAAGTAAAATGGTTTAAGAGAGAGGAAGTACAGGACAAAGCAGAAAGTCTAATCGTGTTGTTAAAGGTCTGAGCAGTTTGTGATCAAGGAAAATATTAAATTGTGTGCAGAAAGAACCCAAAGAAAATTGACGAGAAAAGACATGCCTCACAGACAGAATGTAAATTTTTGTAGAAACCAGGGTACTCAAACTAGAAAGTATGCAAACTTTCTCTATACAAGAAAGTACTTACCAGAAAAGAGAAAGTCTCTTCTTATCCCAGGAGGTATGTAAGGTCCTATATTAAGGCAGCCAAGTCCAAATTAGATCCCAAATAAAGTCAAAGCTCCAAAAAACAGGGAGGCCCACGCTGACAGGAGATGCTGAGAGGGCCCAGGTGAACACTGCAACCCAGTTCCAGGAATAGCTGATTCCCTCCTGAAGTGATCTTGCTCCAGGTCCTGCTCCTGGACGCCACTTATGTCAACCAATATAACAAATAGCGACTCTCTAAAAAAAAAAAAAAGATGTTTGGGAATAGGGCTGCGTGGGAATGTACTTGCTGTAGTAAACTGTGTGTGCATTCAAGGAGGGAAAGGAAGACGAAGCTTTTCAAAGAAAAAATGAGAAGGATTGCATAATGATTTTGAAATCGTTACCGTTGGCTACAAGGATCGAAAACAAGGATGGCACTAGTCTGAGATTGGACAGGCAGCTGCCCGGCAGATGTCCTCATGGAAGTATTGTTTGTGTAAGATTGCAATGGCTTTTGTGCAAAGTTGTGGTTTTTGCAGTGTTTTGTGATAACTCTTATTATCATTTATGCATAAGAACCTCTATGGCCTTCTCTGGCTCTATTTTCCAGTTTTGTTGGGGTTTTTTTTGTTTGTTTTTTGTTTTTTTGTTAACACAAATGACTCTATTTTGATTCTGACAACTTTCACAATGAACAGGAAATCTTAGAGCTGAAAAGGGACCACAAATTCTTTGTCTATGCAAAGAATCGGTGGCATTGTCAACGCCCTCCAACCAAATACCACCAGGGACACGTGGTAGCTGAACAGTTGGTTTTACTGTTGTTGCAATGAGGAAGAACCCACACACCGTGAACACCAGGCCAGCTAAGTCAGAGGGTGTGGAAACGACTTATTTTAGGGTCTGGACTTTGCGTTAGGTGATCTGGTGAAGGGTATAAAAAAGCAGGGCCTGGGTCTGGCTTGCATATTATCAGGAAAAGGGAATAATTCTAAGATTTGATATCGTAAGCTAATATGGAAGGTGAGAAGAATGAAATTGAGAAAGCAGCGGCAGTCAGTGCTGTTAGCCAGGATGCGGGGATGTTTGATCATTTTCGTGGTTTGTACGATACTCGCGTTTTTGTCTGTGTTCAGACATTATTACACAATGATTGCATTTTTGCCTTGATACATCACAGCCACAAAATGGCCTCGGCTGATGTCAGTGCTCTGGGAAATGGTGCGTGACCAACAGGAGAAGACTGAGACCTAGCTGTGAGTGCCAGACCAGCTGCTAGATGTCAGGAGCAGTTTTTTTTCCTAGCATTGATAAAAATAAGTGATTTGTCCATGTGTGTGTGTTTTCTTTTATTAAATTTCAGAATATTACAGGGGTATAAACATTTTGGTTACATACATTCCTTTTGTACCATTTGAGTTGAAGTTATACGTGTGCCCATCACTCAGCTAGTGTGTGTTGTACTCATTAGGTGTGAATTAACCCATCCCCTTCTCTTCCCTCTGATTTCCAATGCATGTTATTTCCATATGTGCACATAAGTGTCGATTGATTAGTTCCAGTTTAATGGTGAGTACATGTGGTGCTTGTTTTTCCATTCTTCTGATACTGAAAAGAGTCTCCAGTAACATCCAGGTTAATACAAGAGGTATTAGTTCACCATTTATTTTGTGGCTGAGTAGAACTCCACGGTATACATATAATCCACTCATGTATTGATGGGCGCTTGGGTTGTGTCCACCTCTTTGCAATTGTGAATTGTGCTGCTATAAACATTCGAGTGCAGATGTCTGTTTCGTAGAATGTCTTTTTTTTGAAAGTAAACTTGTAAACTTTACTAAATTAGAAAACAATTTTAGAGTTCTAGAGAAACTTTTTAAGTCAATCTGTGAGATAATTAAAAAGTAAGATTCAGTTAAACTCAACTTTTAGGGTGCTATATAAAAATTAGTTACAAAGTTATAAGCAATAAAACTGCCATGAAGTCACTGCTAAAGGTATATGTAACAGCAGCTGAAGGAAATATTTCTGTAAGCTGTACATACAGGTTACTCTTTTATCAGTATTTATTTCTCCCCTCAATTACCTCTTTTTTCTTACTGTTATTTTCTTTTTTGGGTAAGTCTGTGATTAGGGGAAGCGCCAACCTCTGCCCTGGCAGGATCAGAGACTGGACCACAGCAGCAGTACGATGGGCGAGAACCTTCGCTCCATCTCCTTGCTGCCTCTTTCTGGGGTGTTCGTGTGTCTGGGGTTGAAGCCTTGCATTACAGGTAGCTATCGGAGGAAGGCAGTGGCGGGATTCACCACATCAGCCTCTGCCCTGGGTCCAGTTCCTGAGGGTGATCAACACTGATTGCCTTAAGTACTGGACCATACCAGTCTTTTTCTGGAAGTCTAGCTTGCAGAGATCTGTCTAGCACAAAGTAACCCTTAGCTTCCAATATTATCAAAGAAAAAAACTCATTATATAAGTTTCCATTTCTTTTATTATTTAGTATAGTTGATCATATATTAATCATTCACGTATCTTTTTTGCAATTTTCCATTTATGTTTTGCATTTAACACATTTGACCCTTCCTTTCTTCCTGAAATCCTTCTTTTGTACTTGGCTTTTGGAATCCTACCTCATTGAGTGTCCCTTGTCAGCCTCCTTTAGTGTTTCCTTCTACTCTTCCTGACCTCTAAACGTTGGGGTGTCCAAGGCCGTGGTTGCTGGTTGTCAACTCCCTAGTCTCACACTGCTGACCTCATTTGGTCCCATGGTATAAAATACCATCTGTGTACTGCTGATTCCTGAATATTTACCTTCACCAAATCTCCTCTGAGCTCCAGAGAAGGCCTTATGTGATGTCTCTACTTGGACATTTAATGGGCATCTTAAAGTATCCATGCCCTAAATTAAACTCGGGATCCCCTCTTCCCCTGCTCCCAAATCTGTTCTCCCTCAGTCTTTCTTCCTTGTACTAGCTAAATGGCAGCACCTGACTCACAGCCGCAAAGGGGTTCGAAGACCCAGTGGTCAGCCTTGATTGTTCTCTTCTCCTGAGACCTACCTATAATTCATTTGCAAGGCCAGCAGGCACAAACTTCAAAATATATTCCAAATCGGATTTCTTTTTGCCATCCACTCTTACTGCCTGTGGCTCAAGCCATGATCTTGCAATAACCACCTAACCAGCTGCCCTCCTGTATCTCTACTTCTACCTTCTACACAGTAGCCCAAGAGACCTGTTGGCTCCTTGGTTTCTCTGCTGCAGCACTGTTGACATTCTGGACTGACAGTTCTTTGCTGTTGGGAGACCGACCTGTGCCCACACTCTAGGATGTTTGGCAG
>CAUYSK010074439.1:0-12397 GCA_963575035.1 Avahi laniger | reverse complement strand
CATTCTTGCAATAGTGAATTGTGCTGCCATGAACATTCGAGTGCAGATGTCTTTATAGTAGAATGTTTTGTGCTCTTTTGGGTAGATGCCTAATAGCGCTATTGCTGGATCGAATGGTATTTCTATTTTTAGCTCTCTGAGCTTTTTGCAGTTTAGGTCTTCGAGATACCTAGCGTGGCACCTGAAAATGCACTCACTGACCAAGACAGACTCAGGAATTAGGTTTATTTGCACAGGCAGAGAGGCTGAACAGCTGCTCCGATGGTTGCATCTGGGCTCCAGACTCTGCTCCTTGTGTTGTTACCAAATATTCATGAAAACTACCAACTTCAGGCCTGATTTCTCTTTCAGGAAATCTTCAACACTTTTGGTTTATTAGTGGCCCTGTTTCTTCTTTTCCTGTACTGTAGTGGATTAATTTTTCAATTTTTTTTTTTAAGAATCAATAGTATTTTTAGGCCTGAGTGAATGTGGGCAGGTGCACAGTTTGCCAATTTGATCTGAACTGACTTTACCATAAAGTGACATTGAACCACTCTGAAAGGATTTGTCCATCTACACAATTTCCAGCCCTAATTCTGACACAATTAGATAGAATTCTGATTCAAACTGCAATGGGCAATAACATCTGCTTGGTTGTCACAGTTTAAGGTTTAGATCTAATTAACTGGCAAAACTGGGATCTTACCTGCAACAGTGGCTTTGGCTCCTACCTGGAACTCACATCCTGTGTCTGGTGTATTAGAGCTGTAAAGTGAATAGATATTCTTGCCGATATGTAATTAAACAAGGCAAACATTTTGGTCATAGCTTTTTCTCTGTCAGCTTCTAATGGAGGGACAGTCACAACCCCAACCATCACTGCCTCCTAATTGGGTCATACCATCCCAAAGGGCATCTGGGCACTCTGCCATGGCCTTGTATTGTGGCAACTCGAGTTTATGGTTTTCAGCACGTGGGATGGCGATTGAGAGGGAGGCTGGTTTCTGTGTTTAGCCAGACCCAAAGATGATAAAGTCGTACAGGTTGTTCTGAGTTCCCAAAACCCTGTCCTTTGAAACTGCCCAAACTTGGAACAGGGTGGTCTAATCTTGTAAGTCCTTGTGCCCCCAAAATAAGCCAACCCTGTGTTCTCCCCAAACAAGAACAACGTATGCTTGTCAGAGAGCCGAGGTAGTGAAAATGGGTCTTTTATATGGGTCGCTGAACATCGTTGGACTCTGTTCAGATGCCAGTCTGCTTTGCTTTGCAAACTTTTTATGGAAGTCATGAGTGTGTCCACCAGCTATCCCTGTGAAACAGGCACCACAGAGCTGTTAACCACAGTGCACAACACAGAAAAGGGCTCACAAGGGGCTCAGCAAGGGCCAGATACCTCCCAGATCTTCTCTGTATAACAAAATCTAATATTCAACTGGTAGGATTATTATGTAACTCATGTTGTGAATGGGGAAAAATCTGGTATAAATAGTTAGAGAAATGATTGTAAAAACATGGAATTCCTGCTTATACATCTGTGCCTGCCCTCTTGCCTTGCCCGTTGCCTCAATTTCTGTCCAAGTACTCAGCAAGTTATGGCAGCATAAGCCACAACCTGTTATTGCTATTGTCTGTAACTATTCCTTTATTCTATTAATATATTATGGAATCAGTGAAATTATAATTGAGCCAGTAATATGTTTCTGAATAATGTACTAATGGAAAAATCAACTTCTTTCTTTCAAGGGTTTTGGGGTAGGATGGGGAAGTAAAGGCTGGATTATTTAAGGGCTGGATTATTTTCTTCCTCAGGGGCTGGAAGAGCTTTGTGCTAAAACTGAAATATGATCTGTTTTTTACAAAATATCCAAATCTGGCTCAACAGAAGAAGTCTTGTTTTCAGAACTAGACCCTGTGATATGGAAAATGAACAAATTATCCTACATTTTAAAAAATCTTTAAGGCTGCATTCCAGTATATTACACCACAAATGACTAAACTAAAACAAAGGTCATCTCTTAATCCTCTGTAGAACATTCTCCAAAATGTGAGTCTCACAGATTTAACAGCCATAGCTAGGAACCACCAGGAGTCTGGTTCTGGACTGATCTTCATTCATGATAAATGGTAGGTCTTCACTAATTTGGACTCATTAGCAGAATTTCAGCCCAATGGATGCAGAGTTGAATTATAGAATAGTCAAAAACTTAACCTAAGAATTTTTATGCCTATTAGTAATTCAGGTGTCTAATGATATATTTGTACTAATTAGAACTAATTTTACAAAAATAATTGTCATGCTTTTATCCTCAGAAAGATTTGCATAAGTCAAACATAACCTTATAAACTTCTTTGTGTTATTGTATTATGGAAATTGTATTCATGGTACGCTAGTTGTCTAGGACTGCCCTAATGAGTCACCACAAACTGGGTGGCTGACAGCAATGGAAATTTATTCTCTTATAGTCTTGGAGGCCCAAGTCTGGAATGAAAGTGGAGTTGGGGCCATGCTCCCTCCAGAGACTCCCAGGAAGAATTCCTGCTTGTCCTTTCCAGCTTCTGGGGATTTTGATGTTCCTTAATCTGTTGCAACATAGCTCCAATCTCTGCCTCCCCCATCACGTGGTGAGTCTCTGTGTCCTCCCATGGCCTTCTTATAAGGACATAAGTCATTGGAATTAAAGCCCACTTTAATCCAGTACGGCCTCATCTAAACTTAATTACATATGCAAAGATCCCAGTTCCAAATAAGATCACATTCTGGGGTTCCAGCTGAATGTGCATTTTGAAAGACACTATTCAAGCCCATACACATAGGTAGCACAAAGTTTAATTTTATGGCCCAGCCTAGATCAAAGGTCATGGATTATTATTAAAATGGCTCAAATCAAGGAAACTGACAACATCTAGTACTGAAGAGGATTCAGAACAACTAGGACTAGCGTGCATTGCTGTTGGGAATGGTATAGCCACCATAGAAATAAGGTTGGAAGTCTCTGATAAAGTTAAATATACATATATCATACAACCCAGGAATCCAACTCCTAGATATTTACTGAGAGAAATGAAGACAGATGTCCACTGAAAAATTCATAAATAAATTTTTATAGCAGCTTTATTCATAATCACTAAAAGCTGGAAACAACCCTCAAAAAATGTCCCTCAACTCATGAATGAACAAATTATAGTATATCTATAAATGGAATACCATTCAGCATTAAGAAGGAATAAAGAACTAATATATGTAATGACATGGATGAGTCTCAAAAGCATTTTGCTAAGTGAATGAATCCAGGCACATGGTTATATAATTCCATCTATACGATGTTCTTAAAAAAGGCAAAATGATGGAAATAGAAATCAGACCAGTGGGTGCCAGGGGCTGGGGGCAAGGAGCGGGGATTGGCTGTAAAGGGACACAGGGAAGTTTTTATGTGATGTAATCTTGATTGCTGTGGTGGTTAAGTCACTGTCCAAATTTGTCAAAATTCAGAGAACTATGCATCCAAAATTGTTTAATTTTACTGTGGGGAAATTATAACTTAATAAACAATGCAACAATAAATATGCCCTGTGATCACCTCCTGTCCTCCACCAAAGTTTGTGAATTAGCTCTTGAGGGTTTGACTGCCAGTGTCCTTGTCCTCTGTGTGTGGCAGCGTCCTGTCCAGCCCGCAGGATGTGAGCGCTGGCAGGGGCAAGAACTCTGCAAGCCTGCTCTGCCGGCTTTCTCGTCCTTTTACCTCATGAATGAAGTCTGGAAACTATGCAGAAAAATAAAAACCAACAAACCGTTTTCTAGGCTATAAGTGAATGCCATTTGTCGAATAACTGAAAAGTCTAGGATGTATTAATACAGCAGGAGGGGCAGTTGTCTTTTAGTATTTGGTTTTGGGCCCATTTTGTAAGATGTGTTTTCAGAAGAGGCCAAATACAGAATTGCACATGTGTTTGTGGTGTATGGGGTGAAAACATTTAGTCAAACTATGTTCTCCGTTCTTCATAAAGCACATAATATCATCTTCTAGAAGCCTGAATGTACTTAGTTTAATATCACTATTTATTTTGAATATTATTGGCTTCTCATGGGTTTCATAATAATGCAAATTTACTGTCATCATGGGAGGACCTAAAATCATTGTCCTACTCCCAGACCAAAAAAAAAACGTTTTTCCAATCTAGGCATTTGCATTTAAAATGTAAATGTCAACATCCTTTGCAGCTATTTTGTAGCTTGAGGGTGCACTGAGTTCTTCTGTGAGTGCTAAACTTCATGAACAAGCAAAGCAGGGGGCAACTGCTTTATACCTTTATGGCTTTCTTGGCATGGAAGGGGTTAAGGGAAGTCATGGGAGGGTTCTCCCTGCCCCATTCCTGGATGGCTGCAATTTCATAATTGGAAATTAACCTGTTAGTCTTAAGGCTTTTCTCCCAGGAGTGATGCCATATCTATTTCTATTAGCCATTTATGTACACGTGTGTGTAACTAAGTCTATTCATTCATTCTAATTAGCATAATTGTTGGGGAGAAAAGTCCTGAGAGGACATTGTCTTTTGAAAGTGTGTAGATAGAGGGGACCCCTCTAGAGGAAAGTGAAGACGGAAAGAGGAAGGAAGGGGAGCAAACCCAGAGCTGACATCCTCATGATTTGCTCAAAGCCAGTTCTGCGTTTTGACCGTCATTCAGCAGTGGTTCACTCCAGGGAGGTATGCAGTCACAGCAACAGAGGACACCTGGCTCCATGTTTGTCTTTCACTAAAGTCTGAATGGCTTTTAGTCTAGAAAATTAATAGGAAATATATAATCCTTGTGATCTTTGTTATTCTTTAAGTCACTTTTATTCTTCTTCCTCTGCCTGTATTGTCATCTGTGGTCTGATTTCACAAAGGACTACATCCTCCTATACCTTGCTTCTGCTGGCCTGTTTCCTTCCCTTGTCATTAATGGGGACTGTATTTCATGGGAAAGTCCATTCCTTATGAGTGGACTTTTGCTCATTGACTCATCTGTTTTTGCTTAGTACCAGAGACATACGCGTGTCTGGGTTCACCGATCAGAGTCAGCTCAGCTACTCATGGTGCTAGGGCAGAGTAAACCTACTGACCCATCTATAGAGCAATTTAACTTGTTGTTGTTTTTTTAAATAACAGTTTTATTGAAATGTGATTCACTTAACATAAAATTCACTCATTTGAGGTATATAATTCAGTGTTAACTGGCCGTCTAAGGCCTCATTGGCCTGTTTAAACCAAGTGATGTAACTGAGAATGATCATTCAATAAAATCACCCAAATGTTCATTCACAGGGTAAAGATGGAGTCATGAGACTATTTGACATTTGTACACTGCTCCATAGTTTTTGAAATACATTTCGAAGACATCACCAGCCTGAGTTTGTTTCTCATGGCTACTTACGTGCTATGTTCAGTGAGGATGAGTGGCTTAACCTGAATTTGAATTCAGGGCAAAATATAGTAATTTCTACAAGAGAGAACAGACAAAAGTGATACATAAATACACAGGACAGAGAAATTAGCTCTGACTGGAGAAGACATTGGGATTCCACGGCAGTGGTGGAGTGGAAAGTGGATTATGGAGAGGTTGGGGTTCCAGTAGGTGGGATTTCCACAGAGCAGGAGGAACAGGCAGAGCAGACTCTGAGCACAAGCACGTGGTGAGAAGGGCCAAAGTACACTTGGGAGTGGTGAGTAGAGACCCCACCCTGTAGGGCTTTGAAAACTGGGCTAGGAATTTGGAGTCAGTTCTATGGGAAGAGGGGAGCAGTGGGGGGGGCACTGGAAGGTTCTTGAGGAGGGACACATGATGACCAGAGCCATGCAGATAATTTTTGAATCACCAGTGTGCCAGGTGGCATAGTGTTCTAGCACCTTGACATTTAATTAATATCAATGTTTAACTGGCATTGAAATTGACATTGCCTTGTTGACTAATTCACTTGGCAGGACCTGCCTGTTCTCATGACAAAGCCCAGGCTAATCCATTATCATGATCCTTCTCCTGAAAGATGTAAAGTACTTTGGTTTTCTGTTAAGTGCACAGTGAGAAACGCTATGCATTTCTTTTATTTCTTCTTGGAGACATCTATTGGCCTTTTCCTAGTGCACTGTATGGTACCTGTTGTCAGGTACTGTGTTTTCAGTGCCACCCCAATGGTGGGATGTGAACCTGTCACTAAATCGCAGCTCTGCGAGTCAGAAGAAACAGGCATGTCAGGGTGAATGGATGTGTACTGTCCGATCCCTAAGGGAGGTGACCTCATTGTCACATGCTGCAAGTTTGTTTGCAATTTTTGTTTAATCACAAAGTCAATAGAAAAAAAGGGTGGTGTGCAAGACAAGGGGAAAAGTTGGAGGGCATTTAAAATCTTGCCAGAATGGGTGCTGTAATCTCATTGAAGAAAATGACAAATCCACTCCACCAGGCAGCTGTATGCAGTAGCCGGGGGAGTATAGAAGAGATGGGTGGCAGAGAGCCACTTATAAAGCTGGAACAAGGGTCTGCATGGGAGACAAAGTGAGTATGAAATAGAGTAAATAATAATATTACTAGAATTATAATAATAATGCTTATTATTTAGTGGCAGCCAGATGCCAGGCACCATGCCAAGCAACACAATACCTTAACTCACTTAGTCTTCACCACCACCCTGTGATCTTTTTTATGCCAGCTCAGGAAAGAGAACCTCAGAGAAATGAAGTAACTCATTGAAGATCACTCAACTAGCAAATGGCAGGACCAGACTTCATTCACCTCAGTAAGACCCCAAAGCGGGACGCAAAAGAGGCATTCTAGGGACAGACTTGATCTTCAGGTGGACGTGACCTTAGCTCCCTAGGAACTAAAGATCACCGTTTGTTGAAAAGTATTTTATTTGCTTTTAAATTGCTTTGGTTCCTTTGTCATAAACAATTTACTTTATAAGTATGGACCTATTTCTGGACTCAATTCTAGCCCCTTGATCTACTATCTGTCTTTATGTCTGTACTACACTGACTTGATTACCAAGGCTTTTTAGTAAGGCTTGAGGTAAGGCGCTGCGGGTCCTCCTACATTGTCTTTCTTTTTCAAGATTGTTCTGGCTATGCTAGGTCCTTTGCCTTTTCATGTAAATTTTAAAAGTAGCTTGTACATTGCTATCTACTGGCCTAGACTGTGATTGGGATAACATCAGATCTATAGAGTAACTTATGGAGAACATTCAACTTCACAATATTGAGTACTCCAGTTCACGAACGTGGTAAATGTTCCCTGTTTTCAAACTGAGGTTTAGAAAACCTAGATGTCTTCCTAAGGTTATAAACCTAAAAGCAGCAGAAGCTCGCTTAATCTATTTACAGTTAATTGACTCACCAGAATGGCCTACACTCTTCTTTCCTTCTGAAAATAATATTAACTGCTACCCTAGGCATTGTAAACTTTGTTGACTACTCTATTTCTGTCTAACAATTATGCTTCTGCCAGGTAAATTTTAGGCTTATTTAGAGTCAATATTTAATTTTTCCAATAGTGCTTGTTGTTTTAATTAAATAATTTTCATAAAGAATATAAATCTTAACTTAGCGATTCTATTTTTAAGAATTTATCCTGTCAGAGATGGAAACAAAGATTTTGGTATGACAATATTCATCATAGTTTTAATACTAATACTCCCCAGTGGGAAACAATCTAAGTGTCTCATAAAAAGAAATGATTAAGAGCATTTGGTATCTTCATGTAATGGCTACTATTCAGTTATGATAAAGCACATTTTCAAAAAATATTTAATAATAAGTGGAAATTCTTATGATAAAATATTAAAAGAGAAAAGCAGAACATAAAACTATACAGATGCTCCATGATTTACGATGGGGTTACATCCCTATAAACCATCATAAATTGAGAATATCATAGATTGAAAATGCATTTAATACCTCTAACCTACCAAACATCATAGCTTAGCCTAGCCTACCTTAAATGTGCTCAGAAGACTTACATTAGCCACAGTTGAGCAAAATCATCTAACACAAATACTATTTTATAATAAAGTGTTGACTATCTCATGTGATTTATTGACTACTATACTGAAAGTGAAAAACAGGATGGTTGTACGGGTACTCAAAGTACGGTTTATACTGCATGTGTTTCACTTACACCATTGTAAAGTCAAAAGATAGTAAGTTGGAAACTATCGTATAGGTATAGAAGCATTCTGGTATTTATAGTATAAATATTTATATTCTTGGGTTTCTAACTATCCACTATATAGCTTTCTGCAGTCTTCCTTGTTATTCAGGGGGCATATTTCCACAATCCTCCCCCGCCCCCAGTCCACTGTGTAAGGCACACGTACAGCAAAGACAGCACAAACACAAACACTACTTTACACTCCTCCACCCCCAGTAGCTTTGTCACCAGGCAATTCTGTTGTGACACCACCTTCCCCACCAACTATGCCTTGTGAACATATCTCTTTGTGTCCTGAACTACACACCCAGGCTGGTGTTCAGCAATGATGTGAACTCACAGGAAGGCAGGGGAAGGAAAACAGGACAAACTGTGCCCAACTCCGAAACAATGAATATCCTCTTGGGAACTGCCTTAATTTGAGTGTGTAACTCTTTCTGCAGTAGATGGGAAGGCAAAATAAAATCTCAATCTCTCTTTTTCTCTCAGATCATTACTGCAAACTCCTATTGTATTAATCAGGGTTCTCCTGAGAAACAGAACCAACAGGATATTGTCTTAGTCCATTTTATGTTGCTATAAAGGAATTCCTGTGGCTGACTAATTTATAAAGAAAAAGGTTTATTTGGCTCATGATTCTGATAACTTGATAAGTTTGAGATTGAGTATCTACATCTGACAACAGCCTCAGGTTGCTTCCGTTCATGGTGGAAGGTGAGGCAGAGCTGGTGTGTACAGAGATCACAGGGTGAGGGAGGAAGCAAGAGAGAGAGAGGGGAAAGGTGCCAGGCTCTTTTTAACAACCAGCTCTTGTGGGAACTAACACAGGGAGAACTTACCCTTGAGGGACAGCACTGATCTATTCATGGGGGATCCACCCCCTTGACCCAGACACCTCCCATTAGGCCCCACCTCCAACACTGGGGATCAAATTTCAAAATGAGGTTTGGAGGGAGACAAATACCCAAACCATAGCAGATATATGTAGATATACAAGGAAAGATTTATTAGAGGATTGGCTCACATGATTATGGAGGCTGAGAAGTCCCATGATATGCTGTCTGCAAACTGGAGAACCAGGAAGGCTGGTGGTATAATCCAGTCTGAGTCCAAAGGCCTGAGAACTAAGGGAACCAATGGTGTAACTCCCTGTCCAAGGCCAAAAGCCTGAGGACCAGGAGGTTGAGGAGGGCAGGCACTGGTGTAAGTCCTGTAGTCTGAAGGTTCAAGAATCAGGAGCTCCAGTGGCCAAGGGCAGGAGAAGATGGATGTCCCAGCTCAAGAAGACAGAGAGATAAAGATCACCCTTTCTCTGCCTTATGTTCTATTTGGGCCCCCAATGGATTGAATGATGCCTGCCCACACTGGTGAGGGCGAATCTTCTTTACTCAGTCTACTGATTCAAATGTTAATCTCCTCTAGAAACACCCTCAGAGACACACCCAGCTATCTGGGCATCCGTTAGCTCAGGCAAGTTGACACATAAAATTTACCATCATCCTATAAAGTCCCACCAGAACTCTGATCTCATACTATACCTTTTATGTGCTCTTCTCTCTCTCTCTTATGGTGTTTTTTATCCTTCTGTGTACTCTGCGAAGAACAATTTTCTCAACTCCCTTGATTAAGGGCATGACATTTCATGGCATTTAATTTCCTCTGTGGGATCTTAGCATCATTGGGCAGAACATCCAGTGATGGGTTTCATACCCCAGAGCTGGCCACAGAGATTTCTATTTTTATAAGTGATGCTGCATGATAGCTCTGACACTTTAGATGAGGACTATATGAGCCTATTTGGAGCACTGCTTACATGCAAATGATGAATTATCTTCTTCTGTATAAAATTGGGCCAAAATCCCAAATTAGCAGGACCAACCTTATCTAAGGATTCTCATATCTCCTATTCATATGTTCACAATTTTCCAGAGAAATTTCAAAGTGCCACACATTAGATTCATTATCGCAATGCTCTAACGTTAGAGAGGGAAGGAATACTATGCCTGAAGGAGGTAGAAATGAAATCAGGGGCTTACGTAATGCTCACAGACACACACAAAATCAGGCAGGTAAGATAGCTCCCACTGTGAGTTATCTAGTGTGGTCACTGGCTCAGTAAAATACAGGTAACTCCATGGGTATTATCTGACAAGGATTAAGTGAAACTGGCAAAGATGACTGTGGGTATTTGAATTGAACATGATGTGGGGAAAATAGATTGATGCTGCACTTTCCCTACTGCTTTAGCTCTTAGATAGGTTGTGAAAATGTTCTAAAGAAAAGTGCAACTGTAGTATAAACTCACCAAGGGGCCATGCGAAATCCCCAAGGTGACCTGGATGTGGTCTACTGACTGCGTTCCATTCTGATTCTTCCACACTGACAGTATTCTGGGACCTGGAAAACATGACTTGCTGTGGGACTTGGCAAAATTCTGCTGGAGGCAGCTACTCATTGATTTAAAATTGACAGAAAGTCTGTTTCAAACACTTGCTTAAGCAGTTTTCCTACTATTAATTTCCTTAGTTCTCACGATGGCCCTAGTAAGGTGGGTACTGTCATTATTCTCCATTTTATGTATGAAGAAACTGGCCCAGAGATATTAAACAACTTGCCTAGGTTACACAGCTCAGAAGTATCAGAGCTGAGATTTGAACCTAGGAAGTGTTGCTTTAAAGCAGTGATCCCCAACCTTTTGGGCACCAGGGACTGGTTTCATGGAAGACAGTTTTTCCATGGATGGGGCGAGGGGCTCAGGCAGTGATGTAAGTGATGGGGAGCGGCTGTAAATACAGATGAAGCTTCGCTCACTCAGCCTCCGGCTCACCTCCTGCTGTGGGGCCGGTTCCTAACAGGCCATGGACTGGTACCGGTCCACAGCCCATGGAGTTGGGGACCACAGCTCTAAAGTATACACTTTTAACTATGGCCTATCTACAGTATATCCTACGATGCTAATAGCACAAAGAAAAATTTTAAAGTGATTCATTAGGCTGCATTTTCAAGCCATCTGCTTTGGCATTTCCGTTAAGTCTATTTATAAGAATTTTTTTCTTCTTTCTTGAAATGATTAGTTCTCACTTCAGCAATACCCTGGAGATGCATTTAGAAATCTTAGTCCTGTTGCTACATATTTTACTTGGACTTGTCACTTACGGCAAAAGACTAAAATTCCAAAAGAGCAAGATATCTTATCCTCTGCTGTTAAGCCATGCGGTCTAGTGAAAAGAAAATCAGGAAATTCAACCTCAGCTCCTTCTGTAACATTTCCCTCATTCTTGGGCCAACTCGGTGCTTCCAAAAAGCAATAATATTCACAACCGCAGATGAAGTAACATAGGTAAGAAATCTAATCTGGACACATTCTTATCAACTCTTTGTCTGGCTACCAGCTTCAAATTTATAGAGACCAAACTCAGATGTACCTTCCTCCAGGAAGCCCCCTCCTTTCTCAACTCTGCCTGGTTACTTGCCGTTTCGTTCACACTCCCAGAATGTCCCGCATACTTCAGTCATTGCACTTGCACTATAATTGTTGGTTAATGTGCCAGGTAGCTGAGACTGGGCCTGATGAATTACGCATGCCCAACAGCTGCTCAAGAAAACTTTCGAAACGAATGGATGAGTGAACGAGTGGATGAGTGAATGCGGAGGACAGGGATGTCGAACCATCCAGAGTTAAGTTATCTTGTTTGGTTCTAAACTTTGCTGCCTTTTTAGGACAAGGACTATGCTTCATTCATGTGTCAAGGGCTTGACACATTAGTCTTGTTAAGTGCCTGAATTCATCGTTCTTTAATATTTGAGGATGGAACTGTCACCAAATTCAATAAGGCTTATGTAGGAAAGGTTTGTTTTGTCTGGAAGCCATGTATTCACAACGGCTTTTCTACCAACTCATTTTATTTTTAGTGGAAATATCTGGAGTATTCCCAGGATGAGAGACTGACGTGTTTAACAGCATGAATTTAGGAAATAACTTATGCGTGGACAGTACTGGGGGCAGCCCAGTTGATCCTGTATCGAGTCCACATGGAGAAGTAGCAGAAGAAGAGATTAAAAAGACAGTTGAGGCCAGGCGCCGTGGCTCAAGCCTGTAATCCTAGCACTCTGGGAGGCCGAGGTGGGCGGATCATTCTGAGCTCAGGAGTTCGAGACCAGCCTGAGCAAGAGCGAGACCCCATCTCTACCAAAAAATAGAAAGAAATTAATCGGACAGCTAAAAATATATCT
>CAUYSK010074438.1:0-12696 GCA_963575035.1 Avahi laniger | reverse complement strand
TTAATTTCTTTCTATTTCTGGTAGAAGTGGGGTCTCACTCTTGCTCAGGCTGGTCTCGAACTCCTGAGCTCAGAATGATCCGCCCACCTCGGCCTCCCAGAGAGCTAGGATTACAGGCGTGAGCCACCGCGCCCGGCCAATAAGAATGCTCTTTAAAATGTGATCATGTTGCCTCAGTTTTTTCTGTAAATAGATGAGATTAAATTATTAAAATTGGAACAAAAAAGTGGCAAAATAATTTTGTGACCTGATCAGCAATATTGCATCATTGCCACCATTCACTCAGACTTACTATGTATCAGACACTCTCTTCATTTTTGCTATTCCTTACCTAAGCACTGTAGTACCGTAAGGCAGGTAATAATGTGCTCAAATTTGCAGAAAGGTGCACTGTGAATCAGAACAGTTAAGGAATTTGCCCAGTCCATCCTAAGGCTGAAAAGCGGCCAGGTGGCTGCCCTGAAATTCAGATTCGGTCTGCCAGGCCCAGACTGTCCCTCCATGCCGCCCCACTCTCTTTCTTGATTTAACATTTTCCCCTGCAGGTAGGCAATGTTAGAGACAGATAGATTCTCAGTAAAAGTCTTAGGATAAATGATGTCCTTATCGGACTTCCATCCACCCTTTCCTTTTTGTAACTTTCCACAAGAATAAGGAGTTCATATTTTCATATTAGTGCACTGTCCACTGCCAGCATGATGCTAGACTTTACTGGAAAATAATGGCCCAGAAGGATTAATCAGTATGAAGGATGAAGGCACATGCCTTTTGCAAACTGTTGTGTCAAAGCACAGGTCAAATCAATTATGTTTCTTGTAATGACCCAATTTCACACTAGAACATGTTAAATAATTGGTTGCAATGAAAAATGCTAGGGAGAGTTTATAAGAAAATTAATTGAACTCAGAAAGCAGAAACTCATTCATTATTCTAGAAATGATATTTGAAATCTAGAAACATACGGTTCATTCATTTCCTCTGCCATGATTTATTTCCCACTGTAGCATATTAATAATCTCTTGGCTGCTTTGCAAAAGTTGCACTTGATCCTCATCTTCCTTCCTGATGGGTTTTCTAAAACCTGAGCTGCTTTAGGTATCTTTTGAAAGATTGGGGAGTGTTTATCAGAAAACCAGGGATAAGGAGGGAGGCATTCGTTTTCCAATCACAAGGAGCAACATGAGCAAAGGCAAGAGAGTGTGAAATATCCTGGTGCCCTTGGGAGTCTGCCATAAAAGACCCATTTCAGCATGGCTGAGCCCAGGTTGTAGGGAGTGAGGCATGAGAGGCGGGGAAGCCGGAGAAGTGATGAGGGCTCACAGAGTTATTTACGTGCAAACTATGTTGAATTTGAATTTTAGGCTATAGTCCAGGCGGAGCCATTGAAGGAACTTTTTATTTTTTTAAGAAAACATTTAAAGTGGTTAGATTTGTTTTTAGAAAAATTACTCTTACTAAATGCAAAGGCGGTCCTTGGGGATGATGAGACTGAAAATAAGGAAAGCCGTTAGGCTACTGCAGCAATCCAAGCAAGAGATCACGATGCCTTAAGCTAAAGCCCAAACAGTGGAGCTGGAGACTACGGGGCAGACGCAAGCCAATTGAAGGAGGTAACACAGCAGGATTTAAATCTGTGGCAGATTTAGGGCAGGAGTGGACAGCTTTATACACCTCAGTAGCCTTGAAGACATCACTGCATGATGCAGTGTCATAAATGCTATGTGGAATGATAGTCATGAGACTTCAAAGGAATTTAAATTATGTTTGGTGTACCCTGTTTGCTAAAGCAGTGAAGTATATCATGTATTTTAGAAGTTCTTCCTGAATAATTCATTTACATTTACTACATGATTCCCAATGATCCTAATAAATGAGGTTTAATGTACATAAGGATCTAAAATTTACTGAGTAGCTAATATTTAAAGGTCTCTGTAGGTACATAGTACCTAATTTAAGCCTCGGAATAACCCTGTTGGGAAAGTAGCATTTAATCCAAATGCAAATGAGCAATCTAAAGCTCAGACAGAGGAAGTAAATGTCACACAGCTAGAAGTGTTAGAAACATTGTGACTTCAAAGCCCAGGCTCCGTCTGCTACACTGTCACTAGCCTGATCGTATCCAACAAGTGGCCATGTTCTGAATGAAATGAAAAGCTATTAAATATCATAAAAACCTCAAATATGCACTTGGAGTTTGCTGTCCCAACTTTCACATTAAGGTGGTGCTCAGGAGTTGCTGAGATATTTTTGTCAGGAGTGAGTAGAAGATGATAACTTCTCTGAAAAAACAGCCAAAGACAGCACATGTATGGAGCTGAAAAAATTATTGCAATAACAGTTGATCTCATTTTTTTCCTCTTCTCAGAAATGCACAATTAAATGTGTGCCATCTTGCCTATGCAAAACACATATCCTCTGAAATGATTTTGAGATGTAAATTAATTCCCACCCTGGAGCAAATATCCAATCATTCAAGCAACCTAGTACTCTGGACTCAAATAAGGAGTAGACTCAAATAAGGAGCATCAGACCATGCCTCTAGTCTCTTTCAAGCTCTTGCCTAACTTTGTGAGCCTAGACAAGCCATTTAATTGTTCTGTGCCTCAGTCTCTTTGCATGCAAAAGGCAAATGATATTTGCCTTCTTAAGGATGTTGTAAAGATAAGCACAAGAAATGTCAGTATGTTGAAAGGTCAAATATTCTGTACAAGTGCAGTTTATTTTTATTCTGTAAGTCTCCTAGACAGAAGAGGAAAATTTTATCTTATTCTTTTTATTTTTTTGAGCAAGCATTCATTGAGCATATACCATGTGCCAGTGGGGTGGATGCACAGTGGTGAATTAGGTATATTTCCCACTCTCAGAGAGCTCATGATCCTTCAATCTAACATGTGACATATTCATAATGCTCTCATTGATGTTCTCTAATTCAATCTTTATGTTATCTTTTGAAGTAGGTATTTGTCTATCCCCATTTTATAGATTTGACTGTTGAGTCTTAGAAGTAAACGAAATGGGACTAATCTCAGGTATTCTGACTCCTTGAACTCAGATCTCTTTCCATCATCACAGAATTGTCTTACTAGCTCAGTGAAGAAAACAGGTGTATTCATAATGAGCTTCAATAAAAATCTGATTACGGTGAGGAATCTAAGGTATAAACTTAAGAGATATGGGAGCTCAGAGAGAAGAACAATTAATTTTAGATGAAGTCCATTCTCAGGATGTATTCTCAGAAGAAGAAATGTTGGAAATAGACTTGGGAGAACAACCAGAATAGGTAGAAAAGGAAAAAAGGTCAGCGGGAGGAACATAAACAAGAATGATCAACACTTAACTGCACATTTAGTAGTAACGTTCACCAGGTGTCGGGCACGTGGGACGGGGGAGGATGAGAGGGGTATATACACACCTAATGGGTGCGGTGCGCATAGTCTGGGGGATGGACACGCTTGAAGCTCTGACTTGCGTTGGGCAAAGATACTATATGTAACCTCAACATTGGTACCCCCATAATATGCTGAAATAAAAAAAAAAGAATGTGGAATTGGGCAGGTAAATGTCATATTTGGGAACCATGAACTTAGTGGGAACATGGAAACCAAAGATGGAATATTTTTTAAAAAGATAGATTGGGTTCAAGTGGGATAGATCCTGAATGTCACATAAAATTATTTGGGTCTCACTCTCAGTAGTAAGGAGTTTGAGCAGAGGAGAGATGTAATCATACCGGTGATTTAGAACATATCCTAATGGCAATAGGAAGGATGTATTATAGGTGGCTGAGATCAGAGGTTGGTAAACCAATTGGGGACTATTACATAAACATAGGCAGGAATTAAGAAGGACCTGGATTAAGGCAAAGGCAATGGTGAATGAAGAGGACTGAAGCAATATTTTAAATTAGATTCAGTAATAGCGACATATTAGATTTGAAGGAAAGGGCAGGGTCAATGATGAGCCTGAGGTTTCTGGCTTAGGCAACTAGATAAATGGTTGTGTCATTATCAGGGGAAGGGGTTACAGGAGAAGAAGCTGGTGTTATGGGAGAAAAATTCTTTTTTATTATGTAGATTTTAAGGGAGGGATGGAGGAAGAGACATCCTCCATTCATATCAGATCATCAAAGCCAACTTCGGTGATTTGATGTGGTGACTAATGAGTCACCATCACACTTTCCTTAAATCTTGTTACTATTGTGCATATTTTATTTCACTTTGGTACATAGTTTAAGCTAATTTTAGGGTTAACATAAGAACTATTGTGCTGTGAGACTGTTGTGTTCAGATCATGTTCTTGCCAACATGCAAAACAAAGGAGCAAATGAATTTTAAAGGTTTCATAAAATTCCTATCTTAGTATCTACAAATTTTGCTCCACCTGAATAATATTTTGATATATTGTCTTATAACATGCCTATTGTAATATCGTGTCTACCTAATCAGGGGTACAGTTATAAGATTAAGGACCATCAAATTAATAATGGCAGACTTTTGTTTGTTTTTGAAATTCCTGTCATCCATTCTTCTTGTTCATCAGGGTCTTCTATAACATGTTCATGATATTTTATGTGTTAAAATGAACTTGCATTTCGGTTAGATAGTTTCTGAAAAAGGCGGGCAAAGTCTGAAAAAATGTGAGTAATTCAGTTTGCTGAAGATCATTCTGAGACCACATCGGTGATAAAATTTCTGGTTCCCTGCAAAGTAATTTGATTGTGGAGAAAGAGTCACAGCAAATCAGACCAAAGAGTTCAATTTAACTGTAGTCATAGAGCCACTTGTGCAGAAACGTTAATTACAATGAATGTTTTACCCATTAAGCCATTAATTTGGATCCTTAGATGGATTCTTAATGGTAAGAAAAATGAGAAGGGTGCCCTGTTTATATCAGTTAGTGCCTGGAACACAGTAGGTTATCAATGATTGTCCTCAGTTTCCTCATTTGCAAAATGTGAATGATAATAGTAATTACACAATAGAATTTTGAGAATTGTAAGAGAAAAGGCACATAAAACACTCAATACATTATCTAGTACAAAAGCACTTAGTGCCATCATTTATGGTTGAAAACTAAGTGCAGCAATGCTTTACTTCTTTTAATGCACCAGAGCCAGGAGGAAACTTACCCAACATTGCTACCCCACTCCTACATTTGAGAAATCCGAAGGCCTAGAGATAAGTGATTGTATCCATAAATAGTTAGATTTATTGCTTCTAAAGTTCCTTCCTCAGAGACAATTAAGTATATTAAGTCATTTATATGAGAACTTCTATAGTCATAATGAATACTTTCCCGTGTATGTCAATAAAAATATACAGCTAAATACTGTATAATATGAAAAACTGAGAAAATTATTATTATCATAATGTCTTCATAATGAAGGCATTATGAATTTCAGGAATTGTGGTTCAGAAGTGGCAAATCTATCTTTTAGTTCAAATTCAGCTCAGCGGTATGGAACCCATCTTATTTCTTCCCTGAAATCTGGCTCATCTTTAAAGAAGGAGCAAGTTATGAAAAATCATGATGTAAGCCTACATGCTTACATGTAGCATGTAAACCTACAAACAAATGTTCCAAGATCACGTATTGCAGCTCTCCCTGAAATGGACATCCCACAGCCCCCAAGGTAGCAGCTCAAGAGTTAGAAGCAACCTGAAGCTACCTCTTCTAGTCTAACCCTTCTTCCCATCCAGTTCATAACTCCTCCTCTAAGTACTCTTTACACTTGATTTCTCTTCAACAACCCCTATTCTTAGAGAGTTTTTCCTGTACCTTACACAGGGGTCCCCAACCTATGATGAGTTGTATAATTATTTCATTATAGATTACAATGTAATAATAATAGAAATAAAGTGCACAATAAATGTAATGTGCTTGAATCACCCCGAAACCATCCTCCACCCCTCCCTGGTCCGTGAAAAAATTGTCTTCCATGAAAACAGTCCCTGGCACCAAAAAGGCTGGGGACTGTTGATCTAACATAAAACTTGACTACCTCAATCTAAGACAAAAAAAAAAAACATCTAATTTTATACTTTTTGAATAAACTGAATGTTCCTTAAGCATGTTGTTGCCTTAAGCAAGATCATACCTATGAAATATCAATGTAAATTATACAATACTGTATAAAACTACTCAAGACTGTACTAACTAGGCTAAGATAGACTATGATACAGTAATAAACAATCCTTAAATTGGCTTAACACACAAAAGCTTATTTCTTATCCACACTACACATCAATTAGGGCTTGAGGCAGGACTCTGCTCCACATAGTCACTCAGCATCCAGGATGATGGAGGTGCCACAGTCTTGTAGCTGCACCATTGGGAATAAATTCCTTGACAGCCAAGGCAGGAGAGAAAGGGCTGCATACTGACATGTTCACTCATAAATCATTGACCGACACAAGCCACAAGGTCTTGCCTAACCTCAATGGGCCCAGGAAATAGAGGGAACACATGGATATTTGGCAAGACATAATGTGTCTTTTGTAATATTTCTATCCAGGTTAAGCAAATCAAAGGTCTTATATTTTTTATTTCCCTTTTTAATCCTTCAGTTGCTGTTATGCTTATCTAGGTTTACTTTTGGTTTATAATATGTATAGTCTGTTTTTTAAAGTAGCCTTACTAAGGACTTATTGAATACTATATGTCATTTTCCTGTCAAATGACAGCATTATTTTATTGTTTCTCTTCCAAGCAATGGGGACATTATGACCTAGGGAATTTTTATTTTTTATCCTTATTAGCTAGGCAGTTTTATGTTGGTGCTTTTACAAATATGAACTTCATATTTGCCAGTATTGGATTCTACCTGATTTTTATGGATTATTTCTATTGACTATTATTAATTCTAATGACTATCAACTATTAAAAATAGCAAATTTAATGTAGAGAATGGAAGACTATTAGAGTCAAAGTGGCTTCCTACAGCCAAACGTTGAGAGAATTTAAAAAAAAAACCTATAAGTAGCAGATTAAAAAAATATTGAAAGCAGGCTGGGTGCAGTGTGTCATGCCTATAATCCCAGCACTTTGGGAGAACAAGGCAGGAGGATCACTTGAGGCCAGGAGTTTAAGACAAGTGTGAGCAACATGGTGAGACCCTCATCTCTAAAAAAAAAAAAAAAAAAATTAGCTGGGCATGGTGACCTGCACCTGTCATCCTAGCTACTTGTGAGGCTGAGGCAGGAGGATTGGTTTTGCCCAGGAGTTGGAGGTTACAGTGAGCTGTAATTATGTCAGTGCACTCTAACCTGGGTGACAGAGCAAGACCTTGTTTCTAAAAAAAAAAAGAAAAAGAAAGAAAAAAATCTAGAGCATAATAATAATAGAAACTGTATTTAGAATAGCTACTATATATTTGTATGTATTTGGCATGTTATAGAGATCGTTTTATGTAAAGTAAAACTATTATTAACTTCCTCTTTTCACCTATATCCTCAAGGTACATGGTTAGAACTCAAAATTAATAGCCAATATTTATTGAGTGCCACTTAGTGTTCTAAGTGCTTTACTTGTGGCAACTACTTAATCTGGACTACTGCTCTATAGGGCAGATACTATTTTTATTTACATTTTTCAAATGAGGAAACTGAGGCATGGAAAAATTAAAAAGCAACTTGCCCAAGTTTTCACAGCTAGGAAATCCCATTACATGAGTTATCTTCATGAGAGAAGCAAAACCGAGGACGAGAGAAGCAAAGTAATTTATTCCAGTAACTTGGCTGCTAAGTGGGAAAACCAAGAGTCCATCCCAGGTCTGTCTGTACTGCAGTTGGAAGAAAATGTTAAACTATATTTACTCTTCTGTTTTTAGTAGAACATGAAGAGATTCTCCCTAAGTTGGCAGGCATAATGGGCACAGAACGAAACCTAAGTTTAATCAAAACAAATTCCAAGAGGCTGGCAAAGCCCTTTTTCTGACTCCTGACCCCACTGTGTTCCTGGCCCAGGCAATGCCAGTGTCCTGCTCCTGACAGATGCCGGAGGGCTTGCATCCACCGGGCTCTCCAGCTGTCCTGGAGCACCTGTTTTTATCTGCTTCTCTTCCTAAAGCTGAGCACTTGCAGGCTGCCTTCGGCTAAATGTCATGCCCACTCTCAAAGTCTTATTTCTCAAAGAGTACAGAAAGGTTTCACTAAGGGAAGGTTGGCCTTAATTTATTCCCGTTTCTCTCTTTACCTTTTGATATTTTCTCATTTCATCTTTCTCTTTTCTTTTTTCCTCGGGCATTTCCAGGTTTCTGAAGCTCTATCTTCATGGTACATAACAATACTATGGTCATAAGCTAGCTTATTCTCCTGAATTTTTATGTTTTGAATGTTGACTTTCTTCTAGTTTCATTTGAGAGCAGTATACAAAGCTTTTAGAATTTTTAAAACATGACTCGTAATAAATGCTTAGAAATTCTCTTTAGGGAAAGAGAGTGTCACCATTTTCATTTGCAAAATTCGGAGGAAAAATACAGTCCACGTAATGTTTTCAATCAGAAAAATATCCAAATGTTCATGTGCTGTTTTTTATTTCAATCCAATTTATACTTCTTTGAATTTTAGTCCTAACTTCATGTCACAAGAGATTATTGATAAATGAAACAGGAAATAAACAAATAGAAGTTATTTCATACTGTGCTATAGGGTGACAGCCATATAACCAACCAGCTGAGATGTAGAGAGAGAAATATCACAAAAAGTTCAAGTATGTGGCTGCATCTAGGGGCGACTATAGACTTGAGCTAAAAAAAGCTATCTTTTTGTAAATAGGTCAAAAATAGCAGACACGATTATGGGTTACTGTGATGGTACATCCCCTGGCCTTGGTCATTGGTTATTACTTACACTCAAGTCAATGTCTTCGTCCTGTTAAGAAACCCTTCTTAATAACTATTTTTAAAACTTATTTTAACATTTATATTATCATTTTAAATTCTTAATTCTTTATTGCTACTATTGTTATCACAGTGGTAGTAAAGAAAAATACTATTATTTCCATATAATATTTTATGGTTATAAAGCACCTTCACAATAATGTTACCATTTTATCTCCAAACTCTGCTGAGGTAGGTAGATCAGAGAATGTTACCTTGACCTTACAAGTGAAAAATTTGAAACCTGGAAGCAGTTGCACAATGTGCTTATTATTTCAGTCCTAAAAAATGGAGGAACCATTTTACTATAAACTATTTGAAGGCAAGAATCATATCTTATTCTCGTTTCCTTTTTTATAATGCCCAGTTCTGTGCACAGCTTCTATGTAGAGTTGATCGAATAAAGGAATGAATGACTTTCACTTAATGCTTGTCAGAATTACTGATTTTGACACTGTAACCTGCCCTCCATACCTCCATTCTCAAACCTTCCACTTTGCATCAGTGGTTAGTCCAAGAGAGGACACATTCTCTGGAATGGTTCAGATTAAGGACTGCCCCATCCTGCAATTTCATTTCCATGTACCATATTCCTCAAAAATCTTCTATCATTAGAGTTTTATTATCTCTAACTTTTACTGCCATTTGCAACCAAGATTTAAGTATTTTGTATGATACTCTGTTATTCATCACACAATCGTCATTTCACTGAGAACATTATTCCAGTTCGATGACTCCTCTTCACCAAGTAATCTTCCAGTATATAACCCGATCTTTGGCCAACTTCAGTAACTGTATTCTCAGAGTTACTACTGGGCCTTAAGTGATTCATTTACAGTTTAGAATCCTCTGTTTGAATTCTTTAGGTTTAGAGTGATCCCTCCCTTACGCTAGCAGTGTTGTTATACGGAACTTGGCTATCAGCCCCTTTACTATGTAACATGTATATATCATAAAACATATTTATTCTAGAAGCAATGTAAACTCAATTCTATAATTAGATATCCTTTCATAGATTCATTGACACAACAAATTTTTTTAAGCACTATACTGTGTTAGGAGCTAGGCATAAAAAATGAGTAAGATAGTCTCTTCCATCATAGACCCTTGCTTATTCATTGTGATTCTGATACTTTGACAAGTGACTCAGAGGACAGAGTTTGTGATAAGGAGCAGAGACCTGATTTGTTTTGTGTTTTGTGTTTCTCAGAAGCACATACAAGTGGCCTGATGTTGTCCTTCACAAGTGTTCTAGGGATTTAATGTGAATCAGAAAAATAAGCCTGACTTTTCATTGAAAACACTTACTGACACTGAGTTAATTACAGAAAAAAAAATACAGATGTTTTTTCATGGTTCGATGGAACTTGACCAGCTAGCCAGAATTCTTTTATTCTTGGGCTAGATTAAGAAATAGATGTATTAAAACACCTGAGACACTACAGACACATTTCTGTTGAATTTTGCATTTGAAATCTCATCTATCTTCCTTCTGCATATAAAATGTTCTTTCATTACTTTATTCATGAAACATATCAATTGAACACCAATTAAATGATAGGTATTTTGCTCAGTGCTGCAAGGGGATAGTCAAAAATTCTTGTTCTCAAGAAACTTACTGTCCACAGAAGAATAAGACTTGTCTTTGAAATTCCTATAGTAAAATCATATTAGTTGATTCACTTAAGACTATTTTTAATGCCAAAAGGGAGTCATGACATTTTGCAGCTACAAGTTACCTTAGAGATAAACCACTCCAAACTTTCCATTTTATGGATAAAGAAACTGAGGGTCAGAAAGATTGAGGATAATGCCAGTCCCCAGAGAGTAAGAGGCAGATGTGGGTCTAGAATTCATTTCTCCGAATCATAGCTGGTGTTCTTCCCCACCATGCCCTTAATAGTGGACTCGACTGAAAGTACAGCGAATGGCACTGCTCAGACTTGCCCTGTCTGAACACAGGATTTCGATAATACGTGCATGAGTGAGTGTGAGTATGTATGAGGGGCAGTGCAGGGAGGGTAGTCCTCTTTGGAGGAGATCTGCTCAGTCTGCCATGGGTAAAGGATAAAGAGGCAATTTCTGACTTTTTCCCCTTTGAATATTTAGCATTCAAAGAATATTTCTTGTCTTATGTAAATAGAGACTCAACAAATGGTAGTTGAACAGAATGGAGAATTTCATCCTTATTTAATTGGTGCACCTTTGCTAAAATGAAACTCTCAATTGAGAGGTCATGCAAATTAGCTTCTGTACTGTTTTCCCATCCAACTGCATTGGAGTGAAAAGAGCAAGAGCTTTAGAGCTAGACATCCCTGTCGATACCCTACTCTTGCATGCTTTATCTGTGAGACTTACATAAGTTACTTTGCCCTTTTGACTCCTCACTTCTTCCTCTATTAAATGGAAATAATAAGTACCTTTCTTGCAGAATTATTATAAGGTTTAACAATAATCACAGTGCATCTCTGTGCCCATCTCTGAGCTAGGTATTTTCTATACATTATTTCTCTATAGCTGTACAGTATAAGTAAAGAAAATCGTAGTGTGCTTGACACTGAGAAATAGTAGTATGCTTCCTCGTTACTACTTACCTAATCTTCCCTTGAGGAACCATCATTTTTACTACATTTTGTTTGAAAATCAGAATCTTATTTACTAAGGCCTATAGCAGACTTAGAAATCCAACAAAAGCATCCAATGCATTGATTATATTGCAGGAGTGTGGGGATGGCCTACTCAGGGGTGAGTAGTGTTAACTATGAACCAGCCTGTGATTTCACTGATGAGCCATGAGCATCCTACTTTTCTTGTGAGGGCAGCGACAATGTCTTAACTCATTATTGCATCCCCAGCACCAATCACCATGCCTAGGACATGGTAGGCATTTGGTGACTGTACATAGATTTAAGTTGAAAGGTACCTCTTTTGGTTATTGAATTCTCGTCCTTGGATCATAAAAGTCTGAGGGCTTACTGAGTGACATTCTGATAACTTTGGGCTGGACAGTCTTGGAACCAAAGCACAATTACCAGGGGATGGTAGTCCCTGTGGTTGCCTCGGTGAAGAGTCCAAGGTTAGAATTCTAAATCCAAGAAAATCAAAATGAAAAGCAGAAGAAAATATGGAAGCCTCATATGTAATACTGCAGAAACCCAGTTTTTGTTATTGTTCTCTTAGGGTTTTTACATGGTGTCATGGCCTTGCTGAAACCAATAAAAGGGCTGATTCAAAAGAAACAATAGCTGTTTCCTTGAAGCTCCTTTTGTTCTCATTAATGGAGTCTTGCGGTTTACATTGAGGCCTAACAGATTGAACTTTACATTGTTTCAAAACTTCCACATTGGGCCTTTTAAATTTCCATTTAAATCAGAGTCAAGACTTGCTGGGGAAAACAAAAAGCTTCCTCTCTAGAATCAAGTGGTAATCAAGTCAAAATTATCTAATAAATGAATACCTTAATTCAAATTTATGGTAGCTCTTGTGTCTTCTTGAAATGATGTATTTTTTTAAGCTAAAATAATGTCATTTCCACTTGTATTTGTCTTGGAGGTGATTCCTCATCATACAACAAAGTATTATGCTTAAAGAGTTATTATTAAGCTCCCTGATTAGCAGTGTAATTCTATGTTCTTTTTCTCTAATCTGAGCCTTTCTAACTAGAGAAGGATCCTTTTCTTTTTTTTTTTTTTTTTTTTTTTTTGAGACAGAGTCTCACTCTCTTGCCTGGGACGAGTGCCGTGGCATCAGCCTAGCTCACAGCAACCTCAAACTCCTGGGCTCCAGCAATCCTACTGTCTCAGCCTCCCAAGTAGCTG
>CAUYSK010074437.1:0-23352 GCA_963575035.1 Avahi laniger | reverse complement strand
TTAATTTCTTTCTATTTTTTGGTAGAGATGGGGTCTCGCTCTTGCTCAGGCTGGTCTCGAACTCCTGAGCTCAGAACGATCCGCCCACCTCGGCCTCCCAGAGTGCTAGGATTACAGGCGTGAGCCACCGCGCCCGGCTATTTTTGGATTAGTTTTGAATGAATGCTTTTTAATGTGAATACTATATTTAGGTGCTCAGTACAAAAAGTCATTCCATAAGCACTGTCTTATACAGTGATTTATGTTACTTTTAGAGAATTAAGAATTCTTTTGCTGCCTCTAATGACTTAATTCTGCTTGGCAATTCTGCTGTTAGACAAAAGGAAATTATACCCTTCTCATTATATCTTTAAGAGGCTAAAACTCACCACAGCTTTGTTTTATTCAATTTTATTTGAGGCCTACCTAGTTTAAATGTAACCATTTATTATAATTTTAGTTAGCATTTATCTAGAGTCCTGTGCATGCTTTTATAATCCATACGGTGCCAGTAATAATAACTAATAATAAATCTAAATTAACATCACAGTGTTTTTATTTTTCAAAACATTTTGCTTCTAAGACTAACAAAGGAAACAATAGTGATAACATGAGCTTGGAAATAAATTTTATAAGGATCAGTCAAAGTAGAATAATGTTAGCATGAGTTTTTGAATGATAATAAATGATAGCATCTGAATTTCTTTCATAAAAAGAATTATAAGACAAATATGTCACCATGCCATTTAAATCCAGTGTCTGTGATGAGTTCCGCTTTGATTTTGAAGACGCTGGAGCAAATAGGCAAAAATTTGAAGTGCTTTTAAGTCAAAGAAGATAAAAAAGTGAGCTTTTTAAAACCATAAGAAAAGGACTACAGTATTTGTGGACTAATACTGAATTGGATAGTTGGAACTAGATGGTAATAAATCTAAAATTCACATACATCCATGGATTTTTCAAGTTTTACTGAATGTTCTTTTCAACTGAATAAATGAGTAGTCATAGGTATAAGCTGTTTTTGGATAGATGGTGTTTATTTTATATATGTGTGTTCTCCTTAGTGTTTAACAAAGTATGTTGCAAATATTAAGTGGTTGATTAATTTCTGTTTAATCAGAATATAAATCAAAACTTTTTCCTTATTTTTAAATGCTTATCAAATCACAAATGGATTTTAATTTTCTGACCTGCATGCAGTAGTGCAATCATAGCTCAATGCAGACTCAAATTCCTGAGCTCAAGTGATCTCTCTGCCTCACCTTCCCTCCTGAGTAGCTGGAATTATAGACATGAGCCACTGTGCCAGCTCTGATTTACAGTACTAATGACTGCATGAAAGTATAAGCTTATATAATAATTTTTTTAAGTAATCAGGAAATTAATGCTTTACTTTCTCTTTCTGACAATCATCATATCTATTTTTCCCAGGAGGTTAGGCAATTCTGATTGCTTTCCCCATCATATACAATATGAATATTCATGCTAAAATGAAAACTATTAAATCAAAGCATGAATTATTTACTACTACTGAGAAATGCACTAACTTCATGGAATGTTACTAATCACAAAGGCTTTGAACATCTACCTGAGGTCAGTTAAGCATTTATAATACATGATTCTAAAAATAATATTCCCTCAAATAAGCAATTTTCACTTGAAAAAGTCAATACAAATCTACTGGGATGAACAGTGAGGTTGCATCCGGGTCAGGAAAATGTATTTATTTTCTCTCTGCAGGTCACGAATGGAATGGTGACTTTTGAGGACCCGTCTTGTGAAATGGAAATGGGCACTTGCTCCTGAGATAGTGACTTCACACATGTGAACATTTTACAGCAATTGTGAAAGGCTGGGATTATGTTCCGTGCTGACATTTCAATAGCACTAGTGCCCCGTCACGACACGGTAGGGAAACTCAAGTAGGGTAAGATTAGAGAGTTTTGCCAAAGACAATTCACAAAATTATGACTGTGTCAGATATCTTCTTTTCCCTTTAGAGTTAGTGTGGGGCAATACAAAAAGCACAAACTTAAAGCAGACCCGTCTATGTCATTTTGTGCAAATTAATGAATGTCTTCAAAATCTCAGTTTCATCTGTTATATACCTACATTCTAGGAATGATGGGTGTGTTAAATAAATTAATGACTATTAATTACTTAATATAGCTCTTCGTGAGCTAGTGTGAATTTAAGGAATTTTCAAATCATCGGTCTCCCTCTTGTGTATTTTGATAATTTAGAGGAAGTTATTTAGTCTCTTTCAACTCCAGTTTCCTCAGTTGTGAAATGGGGATAATAATAGAACCACCTAATGTGGTATCTGCTGTGCACATTATAAAAGTGGATACATGTAAAGTGTTTAGCACGATGAATAGTATATCAGAACATTCAATTCTGGTTAGCTTTTATTTCATAATCACTGTTAGTTATTTTGATTCCTATGATTTATCTGATGATAATGAAATTAAATGACTGTACTGGCTACAAACACTTCAATTTTAGGGAGAAGACAGTAGTTCTTTTGTGTGCTAAATTAATAATGTACATTTGAAGATGGGATACATGATAAATATTAGGATAAATACTGGAAATTTACATTAAAATTACTTTAAAGTACCAATTATTCTGAGTAACTGAACCCAAATATATGTCTTTGTCTTTAAGAGGCAATGACAAGATATGTATAATGTTTTAGAATTTTTTATAAGACTTATAAAAAGAGCGTATGACAATTGGTGCTGCTAATTCTTTGGCTATTCTCAATTCTACTAAGAAATAAAAAGGAAAATTTACATTGTGCACTTTTGCAGCAATATTATCAACTCAACTGTAGATTTGCATTCAAATCTCCTTTACATGAAGCATGGCATCCACTTTATTCAGTCAATGTAAAACTGAGTGGCTACTACATTTGTCAGAAATTTTTCTAAGCTTTGAGCATATAGCACTGAACTAAATAGACAAAAATTTTTTCCCTTAGAGGTATTTCTGGAAAAAAATATGATAAATAATTATAGTATAGGTTAAACAGGTTTAATTGATTAGGAGAAACATAAAATAAGGATGGTTGATAGGATGTGACATAGCAGAGGAGTGTTGAAATTTTACACAGGGGTGCTGGGAAGGCCTTATTGAGGAGGTGACATTTGAGCAGAGATTTGAAGGAGGTGAAGTACTAGCCACTTGAATCTCTGAGAAAAGCGTGTTTCAGGAAGAGAGAACTGAAAATGCTCAACCTTCAGGAAAGAGTGGCTCTGGTGTGTTTAGAATGATGACCATTCCTGCAGAATATACTCAGGACTGCTGTCTTTGTAGGAGTCCCTAAACCACCGATCATTTTTTTTTTTATATTTTAATATTTTATTGTAGGTTGTATTCTTAGCACTTGGAATAGTGCTTAACACATAGGAGATACTCAGTAAATATTTGTTGAATGAATGATTGCTTAGTCCCTTCCTGTTGGAAACCTGTTATTTAGTCTTTGCTTGCTCTTTTTCTGTGTGATTGACTATTGGGTGGTTGGCAGAACTCATCCCAGGTTAGAAGGCTGCATTTGAAGCTCTGAAGTATAACTCTTAAAGACTGACCGATCATTTTTATCTGCCCAGCTTAATCCATAACTGGTCACAGGTATCGGAAATTTCAATCTGGAAATTACAGTAAACCATGCAGATGGGGCCTGCCACAGCCAGCTGGGTGTTCACACAGGGGCCCTTTCCATTATCAGCTTAGAAATTTAGGATGTCTTTTTTTTTTTTTCCAGATATCTTTTTTAAAAAAAAACAAAAAATTCTATAAGCATACAGAAGTCCTATTACCGAAAATAGATTAAGCATCTTGTTTATGAGCTTCTCAAATTGTTTACAGATTCCTTCTTTTCACACATACAGAATATTGCCATTTTGTGGGAGGGAAGCAAGAAAAAGAAATAGAATAGCTGGTAGGTGTCAAGGGAGTGAGGTTGTTTGAAGGCTGTTTCGGCTTGGTATTAATGTAGTGATATAAGGATTATTTAATATAGTCTTATGTGGCATTATCATAAGGAAGGAAAAGAGAGATGAACACTTTATCTTAGCTAGCACACAAAACTGCAAAGCAATAGAGAATTGTTATCAGTGCTAGAAGAGTGCCTTATAGGTAAAAATGCATTATTAAGAAATCCTCCTGATATTATTTTAATTAGTATCCTATTTAATAGCTTCAAAAATCCTACACTTTATGAAATGTATTAAATAACCTACATAATAGAGAAGTTTTAAACATATTTCTTTAAATAAAGAAAAAGTCCAAGTTGAAAAATAATATTTGCTTCAAAGCTTTTAAAGGCTAGAAATAAAATAAAAACTGTTAAGAGTAGCTATCTCTGGGTGGTGGGATTTGGAATGATTTTCTTCCTCTGTGCCTTTCTGCTTGTCAGATTTCCCTGAAATGAATACTAAATGGTGTAAGAACAAATAACTCAAAAAGCATTATGTCAGAAGTGTAAATGCTTACACAAAATTTAAATGTATAAATGAATAAATAAATAAATAAAGCCTTCTACATTATTCCAGATGGCATTTGAAAGAAAAGACTTTAAAGATAAGGTAATGATAATAATAATTATAATAACAGCACTTGCTTAAGGTCTGCCTGACTCCAGCTGGGTTACTTGAAAGTGAATGAAAGCAATGCCTGGCTTCTGCAATTTCACCGATCAGTTCAGGAACCATTGTTACCACTGCAACAACCAGATGTCACTGCAGACTGTGCGAAAATGTCAGAGAAAATGAAGCAAATCCAAGTAGTAGAAATGAAATCTCACCCTTCAAGTGTATTCTTTCCCACCCTGAAGACTGTCAACTTAAAGACTCTTTTGTTCGTTTTCAGCATTTACTCTGCCTGGAACTCCTGATCTGAAAATATTTCCATTTATCTCAACCTGGTATCGTAGCTCCTCCACAGGCTCATTAGGCTCCAAGGGGTCTGACCAAAGTCTAGTAACTTCAGAGTCAGATAAAAAGGAGCATGAAACCTGCCCAAGTGCTGAGGGTTTCACAGAAAGAGGAGCGTGGGAGTGGGGATGGGATGGGGGGCAGTGGGGAATGTTATTAAGTTGCAGTACAGAGTATGACATATCATTTTCTGGATAGATGGATAGAGTAATGCATGTGCTGATCTCAGCTCTGCGGGAATAAAATACTTTTAGTGCAATCTGTTTTTTACTGCCACTGCAAACAAGCCTTCTAAGGATTTTTTCATTAAAAGTAAAAGCCGACCGTCTCTAAGCTTAAGCTTGGAATTTGAGAGTGCAATCCTCTAAAATCAGATGCATCATAATAGGGGAGAGAAATCTTCTTTTTGGGGCTATTATTATGTTCACTGAGGCTGGAGAGTATTTAAGCTTCCAGAGTAAAACTCTGTTTCTTCAAATAAAATGAGCTTTGTAAAATACCCTCATGATATACATTCTTTAAATTATAATTTTAGAGCTAAAACTAATCAATAATATATACATGCACCTGTTTTTATTGTTTTAATAACTGATTTAATTATTAAAATATACTTTAGGCATAAACATCATAATATCTGTGTGCATTATGTCTGGTGATCTACCTTATGATAACTCTGATCAAATTTTTGTGGTTCTATACACATCATAAACCATAGCTCTGAAGCGAAAGCAAGATAAAACCTGAGGACTAATGAAACAGAAAATTAGCACAAGAAATTCAGGCAATTATAAAGTTCATGGAAGATGGAGGATACAGACATTGGAAAGAAAATAATTCATTTCCTCCCCATGAAATCACTTTTTCATAATTTCATCAGATATTGATCAGTTGCAAATGCAATGTTTGTCAAAGCAATTCTCTCACAGAATACTTCAGAGCAGTAGTTCTAGAGAGAGAAAATATTAGAAAGCACTGGAGTTGGAGTCTCAGTTCTATTCTGCCTGTTGTGGGTTCTTAGGCCAGTCATCTGATCTCTCAGCATCTTCATCTGCAAAACGGCATAAGAACAAAATGGCATAAGAACATCACCTTCAATAATATGCATTCACATGTTAAAAGTGTAAGTATGGATTACCATGTGTCAAGTCTTCAACCCACTGGAAGGAACAAATCTGTGTTTTAGTGGTCATGTGCTGGGTTAGGCAGTGCATGATTTTGTCTCCCTGAAGATCGTGGCATAACTGCTCCTGTTGTGGGGACCGCAAAGCTGTGAGGAAGCTGCGTGACCCTTGTGTCGTCACCCAGGTTTGCAGCAGTCTTCTCTTACTAGGTCTTCATTGTCTGCTGTAAAGTTAAAAGAAAAATAAAATTAAAAGCAAAGATTTTATAAAACAACTAAGAAAGATAAATTTGGTTTTATAATTAAGGGCTCTGACTGGCTTAGGTTCAATAAAACAATGAATCTGAGTTGGGAGGAAGAAATGATTTCTCTCTTATAATTAGGAAACCTATTCCCCAGAAAGGAGGGCAGATTGGGAATGAATATTTCTGATTCCTCACTTTTTCCATTCTCCTTACCTCCTTTACCTTATAAATTAGCAGATTTGCATACATAAAATATACCTCAAAAAACTCAATGAAAGCATGGTTTAAAAATAGGCAGCTAATTACATGAGAATGTTCATCTCCTTTCCCTATAAGGCAAATGAATATTTATCAAATTAAATTCCAAGATACTTATTATCTGGCTTGCATTTTGAATATAATTACATTGGAAGGCGATTGTTCTGATGGGTGTAGGCAGAGATTAAAAGATTTGTATGCACTTTCTAAAAATGTAAAATAATCATAGTTGTTTTATCATTAACAGAGTAGCTCAACTCTTCCCTTCAGCTGAAAAATAATTTAGCGTTAAAGCATAGAATCTCTAAAGATATTACACTAAATGAAGATGGTCGAATAAAAACTAGATTATAATTATTTTTTGGAACCTAAATTTATAACCACTAGGAAAAATGCCTGATATATTTAAAGGTGCTATTTAATCTATTATTTTTAAACTCAGATTTAAAATAATTATCCTTAAATTATTCTACTAATATAATCTGGATAAATAATATGGGAGTGCACAAAATTTATGAAATAACAAATAGTCAAGATTGTCTTTAAATTAATACAATTTAATTATACCAGAGCAAATAAAATCAAGATTTCATATATCTATATGCATACAACTTCTATAATTATAGTTTTTTTCTGTATGTCTCACAATATATTTATGATAAATAATATCAAAATCCAGTTATCCTCATTCATGTCTTATTGTCCCATCTATTTTTAAGCTTCCAGAAAACATGGATTATGTATTATATTTATTTTATTGATCCCAAGTTCCTATGAAAATTATCTAACATAAATATTTAAGTCCCAGTGATAGAAACAAATAGGATAGAACATTTGAAAAATTGTAACAAATTGTGTAAGAGAGTGGATTTAATTATACTACAAGCAACTATATACTAGGTATGCCTTTTTATAGATAAAATCTGTATTTTTTTATCAAATTTTCTCCTCTAATATACCTACTTATTTTAATGAATTGTGCTAGTGTTTTTTTCTGGACTAAATGTGGGATGTGAACAATAACAAAAGCCACTCAACTCTGATTGCTAGCACTACTTTCATATTTGACCAAAACACTTGAATAATTCTAAAGAGCAAAGCTAAAATGTTGGGTGCTGAAATTTTTTAAGAATTCATACAGCAACTGCCACTGACATAATGAAACATTCAAAGTTTCAAAAAAACAGTAACTTTCAACTGAGATTGCCTCTGGAGAACTTTATGGCCAAATATAAGCAGAAATATATTACTGCTTGAAAATGAGTTTTGCATTTTTATAAAAAATACTATATTATATGTCTATGTAGTTTAGTTTAACTACAGATAAAGAAAACAATCTTTTGGATTCTGGAGCCCTCTTATGAAATCTCTAATTAATTTTGGTAAATCCCTTTTAATATGTCAAGGCATTCCACTTGGGCTTATCAGTTTAAGAGTTATACTTGTACTCAGTGGACTAGAATCTGCCCTCAGCTAGTTATGCGTAACACCTGCTAAAGTTAATAGATGTTACACATGAGTAGCTGATTTTGCCATGGAGTCATGTGGTATTAACCAATAATGAAATCTGGCTGACACTATCTTTAATTTTTCTATTTAAAAAGTATTCATTACCTTGCATTGCCTTTCATATAATTAACTATTTTTGATGTGTGCTCACTGTATTTCAGATGTGTCATCAATATTTTCTCTGATGCTGTATAATTAGGGAAAGAAAATATTTATAAAATTTAATGTACTAATTTTTATTAAAAATGATACAGCAGCATATTAATATTGATACATAAATACAGTATATATTTAAGAAAACTTGTAAATGGACGATATATTGTATTTGTAAAATCTCTACAGAATCTGAAAGACAAAGTTCTGTCCTCTTGCAAAGGGATATAGTTATTGATTGAATGATGAAAGTACTAAAATTTTAAAAACTGTTTTTCTTGGAAAAAAATGGATAAAGAGAAGAGCAGACATGGCTGCCCCGCATTAACTTAGTCACTGTCACAGTACTGGTTTCCTTTTCTGTGTTCACATCCACATCTTCATTGTTTGTCCCTCTTGGAATATCCTTTGTTTCAATCCCTTTGGCACAGAATTTTTAGAATTTAGATCCTGCCTCAGATTTTTGGTACAGTCTTTCCAAATCCACAGATGTTACTCTTTCCATTAAATTGTTTCCTCACTTATTATGTGTACAAACTAAGATTATATCTCGTGTCCGTGTGCTTTGTATTCTTATTCCTACTGAAAGCTCCTTAAGCTCAAGATGAGTTCTTGTATTTAGGATTTCTTCCTAGTCCTTTATGCAGTGACTTATGTTCAGCACATGTTTAGAGATGGACTAGTGCAAAAAAATTTTTATATTGATATAAAATTAATTAGTATGAATATGAATTCCAAATAAGGTATTAGTGTGATGCATTTGCTCTTGTCAGCAATACCAAGCACCATTTCCCTATATGAACATAATTCTTACGAGGTGCATATTCATCACATACCAATTTATCGAAAAACAAAACCAGTAGCTGGGAGATACATATTATGTTATCTCTACTATTAAATTTCAGTGTTTTCAAATGAAAAATTGCTAAATATTACTTTTTTGTATTACTTCTTATGGTCGACGTTTGTGTCATTTTATTTTATAGTTGTCAGTATGTATTTTGTACAGTACACTATGTATTCAACACATTAAAAGGTTAGAAAGAAATTAATATTCCTGATTCTTTCCACAGAGAATTTTAACTTGTTTAGGAAGATAAAAAATAAGATCTAAGAAAATGTTACAATTATTTGAAGCACAAAGACAGTGAAGAATTGACTGTGGGTCTACAAATGTTCAGGGGAGTCATGCTATGTGCTGAGACAAAAATGAAGAAGGATTTTTAAAAGGCATATTAGGTTTCAGATGTGGATGAGGGATCTGAATAGAAATATCCTAGACAGATGTTACATATCCTCTGAAGAGAGGATCATAGCAAAGGGGATGTGAATTGGAGAGTCATCAGCATATTGGTGGTAGTTAAATCCACTTGAGTATACACATTACCAGAATGAACGTAATTGAAGAAGATTAGAGAGTCAAGTACTGAAAGTTCTGGGACAACCACTCTCAACAAGTAAAATAGGATTTCAGAAAAAGAAATTTAAACTGAGAGAACTAACAGAGAACAGAAATTCAGAAATTGATAGAGAATTTCAAAGAAATTGGTCAGTAGATATTTCTCTGACTTTATCAACAGCCCACTTCCACTCTGTACACATTTTCTTTGTGATCTTTTTCTCACGTTCCTCCAACCACCACATATATTGTCATTTTCATTTCAGACCTTTTTTCTGACTTCTGGACCTGTATGTTCAGCCGCCTTTGGGAAATCTTGTGCTAGTCTTCACAAGATATCAAACTCCACTGAACTTATTAGCTGTCTCAGAGATACCTAGTTGTTCCTTTTTCCTCAGTAATAAAATAGCAAAAATATGTCTGGGCACATAACTAACAAGAATAAAGTCTAGAGAAGCTTCAAGACACTCCCTGGGAAGAAATTGTGGATTAGAACAGGAAGGATCAAGGAATTGGCAGAGATCAAATTCCGAGAGACTTCGAGTTCAATGAGAAGGGTACCTGAAGGGGTTTGTTTCTCCCCACCTCACATCTCTGACAGTTGGCTGGTTCACAAGCTGCTGGAGAGACTCTCTGCCCACATGAACCAGAGGCTGCTGTCACCAGTGAGCTGGGAGCTCTTGCGGACAGGGCACCAGGCTCCCAGTCCCTCTGGATAGCCTCCGGTCTCCACAGATCTTAACCAGGACAGCAGGGACTGTATTGCTTCTCTACCTACCACGTGCCTTTGTTCTCCTCAGGGGGCTTCAACTCCTCAGATTTCATCTTGTTTGCTCCCACACAGACATTTCCCAACTCTGGCCTAGACTGCAGGAGCCACAGGGGTCCAGTGGGGCCCAGGTGATCTGCGTGACTCCAGTGCCTGGACATTCTTGGAGAGTGACCTCCGGGAGAAAGAAACAGACATGATGAGAGTGCTAGCTTTCCTCCATTGAGACTTTTTTCATCCCCTTCCAATTCCCCACCCATCACTGTGGAGAGAGAAAATTGAGCCATCACACTGAGGCTTCCACACAGGGTGGGGCTCAGACCTTTCCTCTTAGGGTTCTGCAGCAGACTGAGGGGTGCTCAGACTGTGACCTCCCTGCCTATCAGCCCTCCCTGGTGCTACTTTCCCAGTGACTTCATCACAGCGAGGCACACACTGAGGGAGAGGGACATGAAACCCGAGTGGGCACCCTATGGGCAATTCAGGACCAGCACACTTCTCCCTGGCATGGTCAGGGATTGATCTTCAGGGCCCTGAGATGGGCCTTCAGACCATGTCCCATATCCCCAGGTCTCTATCACATTGCTCAGGGGCAAGGGGGCAAGATTTGTGAATTAGTCTCAGGAGGCAAGGGAGCCCACATGGGCAAATGGGGGGAGAGTGTAGTGTGGGACCTAGCTGTGGCATGCTTGAGGGCACCCCTCCCCCCACAGGAGGGTTGTGCTTTCAGGTCAGGCTGGGTTCCTGGGCAGGGAATCTCCCAGCACACATCCACAGTCACAGGGGAGCTTGGCTGGCTTGAGCTCCTGCCTGTCAGCAGACAGAGGGGTAAAACTGCAGAGCAGGGAAGGTTGGAGAGAAGTGAAGCCCACTCCAGACTGCCAGATTATAACTCTCAGATTGCCCCACCTCCACAAGTAGACTTGCTGATTGGGTGGGGCCACGTCAGCCATCCCTGGTGGCTTTGCCCAGAAGCTGAAAGCAGACCTTCAACCACTGCTGAACCAGATACCTTGCCAGCTTTTGTGGAGCCAGAGGGCAAGCTCACCCAACCAGCACCACCCAGCCAAACTCCCCCACCCACCCCTGCTGTGGCAGAGAATAAGGACTCACCTGAAGTTCCAGGGCCCCACCCCCACCTGGGGCATTCCAGTGCTTTTCCTGAGGGCCTAGAATCAGTCATGGGAACCAAAAATAACATTGCAGCTTGTTCCTTCCAGTAAGTGCCACCTACTGGGGAGGTCAATTTGCACACCCTTTACAGCATTCACTGGCTCAATCATATATGGTGAGGTTGATTCACACCCACAAGCAATACCTACTGCTTCAGAGATTAAATTGGATGTGCCACTACAATTCACACTGTTAAGAAGACCATGGGGCTGGGAAAAGAGAAAGGATTTAAAAGACCTCCATCCTCCATCATCAAAGAGAGGCAGGGAATCAGCCTACTCACATAGCTCACCAGTCCTACTACCTACAAACAACTAGCAACTGAGAAAACCACCACACCAAGGATATCTATAACCAAGGCATCCATCCAGAACCTAGGCAGCCATCAAAGCACACACAAGCAAAGCCAAAGGTTCTTAACCAACATACGCTATAAACACACCCATAAAAGTGAGGCTGAGGGAGAAAGCTCTATCACAGAAAAGAAAATCCAAAAATAAGAAGCAACAGCTACTCCAGATGAGAAGGAATCAGCAAAAGAACTCTGGAAGTATGAAGAATCAGGGCAAAATGTTACCCCCAAAAGGGAACATCAGTTCTCTAGCAATGGAAATGAATCAAAATCAATATTAAAATGACAGATAAAGAATTCCAAATTCGGATTATATGTAAACTCAACAAAATATAAGACAAAATGGAAAAACAGCACAAAGAAACCACACACACAAAAAAATCAGGAAATGAATGAAAAATTCACTAAAGAAATCTAATTATTAAAAAAATTAAATAGAACTTCTGGAAATGAAAAATTAATTTAAAGAAATACAAAACACAGTGGAAAGTCTTAAGAATAAACTGGACCAGTCAGAAGAAAAAATCCCAGAGTTTGAAGACAACACTTTTGAATTAAACAAGTCAGTCAAAGATAAAAAACAGAGAACTAAGAGGAAGGAATAAAGTGTATAAGAAATATGGGATTATGTAAAGAGGCCAAACATAATAATTATAGGTATCCCTGAGGGTGAAGAAGAAAACACACAAGGGTTGGAAAACATATTTCAGGAAATAATTTCTAGCAAGATCAGGGAAATTTTCCTCAATTTAGATATCCAGGTACAATAAGCTGAACACACATTTGGGAGATTCATCATAAAGAAGCAATAACCATGAGATATAGTCACCAGAACAGCCAAGATTAACCTGAAGGAGAAATTCCTGCAAGCCATAAGGAGTAAATATGAGGTAACTTACAAGGGAAACCCATCAGGCTAACTACAGACTTCTTAAGACCTTACAAGCCAGAAGAAATTGGGGCCCCATCTTCAGTCTTCTTAAACAGAATAATGCCCAGCCTAGAATTTTGAATCCTTCAAAACTAAATTTCTTATGTGAGAGTGAAATAAAAGACTTTTTCAGACAAGCAAACTCTAAAGGAATTTGTCAAGACCAGACCTACTCTGCAGTAAGTACTCAGATCTGCATCATATGTTGATCATCACAATAGAAACCCACCAGTGTAAAATTGCCCAAAAACTAAAGTTCAGAGCCCATATAAAATAATAGCTCAAGAGGTAAAACAAAACAATAAGGGTCTATTCAACAGAATGAACAGAAATGCATCCCACCTGTCAATTCTTTCAATAAATGTGAACTGCTTGAATTCCCCACTCGAGAGATGTAGCTTGACTGAATGTATAAAAAAAATACAAGCCAAGTATCTGCTGTTTCCAGGAAACACATATAACCCACAAGAACTCATTCAGACTCAAGGTGAAGGGATGGAAAAAAAAAATTCCATGTAAATGGAAATCAAAAGAAAACAGGGGTATCCATTCTCATGTCAGATAACATGAACTTCAAATCAACAGTAATAAAGAAAGATAAAAAGGGTCATTGTATAATGGTAAAGGAAACAATTCATCAAGAAGGCATAACAATCCTAAATATTTATGCACCCAACACAGGTGCACCCAGATTCATAAAGCAAACTCTCCTAGATCTAAACAAAGTGATAAAGAGCACCATCATTGCTGCTGGGGACTTCAACACCCCACTGACAGAACTGGACAGATCCTCCAAGAAGAAAATAAATAAGGAAACACTGGACTTAAATGGGACTCTAGAGCAAACGGACCCAACAGACATTTACAGAACTGTGAGGAATTCAACCAGCCATGGACATTTGATAGGACTTTTACATGAGACAAACTCCTGTCTTGTTTAAGACACTACTACTTGGAATCTTCTGTCACTATCCACCAAAAAGTAATTCCAATGATTACAGTATATTTATCACAAATTTATTTTTACTCTTTTATTCCTTGTTTTTGAATGGCATCATTTAGTCATGCAGGCATGTCAAATGGAGCCTTTTCTTTTTCCCTCACTTTTCATGAAACCAACACAGATACTGTCTCTATTGCCACTACCTAAGCTCATGCCTTTGTTGTTTATTGCCAAAACTCTTCCAAATCTTTTTACTTCCCGCTTCTAGTTCTCCACCTTAATCCAGTATGCATACTTTGCAGTTAAAGTGATCTTTACATAAATTAAAAGTCATGTCACTCCCTTGTTTAAATTGACCCTAAAGGCACTGTATAAATTCCATGCCTTATCTATGAGCTTCTTTGTGATTGGCCTCTTGCCTACCTTTCTAATCTCATTGTTCACAGATTTCCGCCCTCCTCTCTGCACTCAACCACTCAGAATCTATTACAGGAAGTCATCTGGTTTTTCCATTCAAGTCTCTGTTCAACAATCTCTTCCTCTTGGAAACTTTTGAGAAAGACTGCCTCCTTGCGTCACTTCTGACAATTTTAACAAGATGTGAGTTGTTAGAGACACTTTATAAGGTCCCTTCCACTTCTCTGCTTCCAACTGGTTCAGGGACCTGAAAGAAGCAAACTCATATATAGTGGTTAACACCTGACCCACTCATTTGACATATTCTTTTACTCTAGAAATTTATCTTTTTAGATGCAGTTTTTAAGCCTAGTACTTTAATGGCTTTTGCAATTTATAAAGCGGTACTGCCTACACTATCCCGCTTTTATTTTCGTGATAACTCTTTGATGCAAATGCTGCCATTATTCTTTTACAGATAGAAAAAGCACTGCTGAAAAAGTCATGATTTGTTTAAGTTTATTAATTGCATATGCATACATGAGGTACTAGAATATTTTTTATTTCAGAAACTGGAAGACCGATAGATGTGATGAGTGAAAATTATCAGAAATAATATGCAAAAATATTTGATAAGCCAAGTTAAACACTCATAGCATTCTTTTCAATGACAGTTTTTATATATAAATGAAACTTTAAAAAATAGCTCAGTGACATTCTAACTACTACATTTGTAAAATTTTTCATAGTTCAACTGAGAGTTAAAGAAATCTAAATAACTGTCATGTATGTACTTATTTCAGTCATTGTTAACTGTTTAATCTAATCCTTATTCTTACTCCAGATTTGAGGAAGAAAAGTCTTTTAATTCAGCTTGAACCTTCTCTTAGCATCAAAAGCATTTAGAGTTGTATAAAATATGTAAGTGTCAAGAGATGCAGAAATTCTTCTTGTGAGGTAAGATGTATTTTTTGTTAAGGTTTTGCATTCAGACCTCCATACATGGATCCGGCCTTGGTCTTTGGGACTTGAGGGCATTCTGGTGACAAGAGCCCTTCAAAATCCTTCTATTTAGCCTCTAATCTTTTCTCTAGATAGAAAGATTTGACTAATTCTAACTTAATGTGAATGTTGGATTTGGTTTATTTTATAATTCTTCCAATTAGCTTTTTGAGTGTTCTTTTGGAGCCTTTAATCTTGCCTAAACTTGTGGGAAAGTAGAGAGTGAGGAATAAAGAATATTCTTACTTAGAAGAAAATTACAATTAACTGTCAGTGCACTTGACTTGAATCATCTCATAATTTGACTATGCAGAACTTAGTTTAATGATATGACAGATATCATTGCTTCTAAATAAGCACCATATTACTGAAGATTGGATAGAATTTGAAACTGAATTGAAGAAAAGTTCTATAATGAGAGCAATGGAATGAAAGTTATAATAGTCTTAATATCAAATACAATATTTCTTCAATATTTCCAAAGCCCCCCTGAATTAATGCAGGTTTAAGACTATTCCACTGTATCTCTTAAGCCTATCTGTTAATACATGTATACACACATATTTATACATTTCTTTTTAAGGAATAAATTGTGTTACAGTCTGCATTTCTCTTTGTGATCAATAAACCAGTGTAGTCTGATATCTAAATCAACTGAGTAATGCCAAGTTTCCTGTGGCAACTTTGTTAACTCTTTACCACTACTAACTTGTGTAGCACTCCGTTGGTCTGGAAATATCAAAGCAAATTTCATAATATCTTAGAGAACTTAAGAAACTGATACATAAAGGATTTATAATTATATATTTGCCTCCAGGAGCATCAAAATACAGTTAATAAATTATATGTCAGGGCTTTAGGATTGGTAACACCTTTTTTCTTAAATTATGTTAATTCTGCCTTAAAATAGTTGTAATAGTAGTATGTAAATAAGACCTTAACTTGATTATCAGAGGTGTTTAACCTATTGGAGATAGCTTAAAAAATTATATACATTAATAAAAGTGCACAAGTGTAGGTACTTTGGCAAGAAAAGTGATTATTGTATCTGCTGTATATTTGTCTCTCTGTGAACATATAGAAATATCTAGTGATTTATGACAAAAATTTTAAATCAACATTTAAATACATTTTTCAGAAAAAATAAGTGGAAATGCATGCCTTTCAAACAAATAATGAAATTGATACCAGAAAAGTGCTCATGCTAGAGAGGCCTGACTGGGTCTTATACTTGAGTCTAGGCCCTGTTGAATCTAACAAAAATGAGAATATTTGTCCTTGATTTGGCAAGTGATTTCCAGGTCGTAGCCACTCAACTACACTCCAAGGAGCTGACATTGAAGAAGCACTAATAATATCACTTAGGAAAAAAAGGTGACCAAATAAAAACTGTGGAGGGAGAGAAGGTTAAGTAAAATAGAAAACTTAGGATTCACTTTCAAATAATTGAAAATGATGGTACTACTTTAAAAACACCACAATATAGATATGTTTTAGATTACTAGATTAGCAAAGAGATAAACTAAGATATGAATCAACAAAAAGAACACGAAATAAGAATAAGTAGCTTTGAAAAAGAACTGAGCGGAAGTGTAAGTTATATTTTAGAAACACTTTGGTCACTGTTATTAAAAATCTAATGATTTAATTAGTCAAAAAATGGACTGCTGTCCTTAACGTCCATATGGTCCAGAATGAAATACGGGGACTTACAGGTGTGGGAAGCACTAAAAGATATTAAGAATATAATGAACACAGAAGAAAGCAGTTTTGCTACATGTTTATTAGAACGTGTAACTTCTTATGAATCTATATGTTCTCCAGAGTGCTCAGTAAACCTAAATAAAGGGATGGACGAATAAACATTCACATATTTAAACCAAGAGGCTATTGGAACTTATAAATGAATTCAGTAAAGTTTCAGGATACAAAATCAATAAATATGAAATTTCTAATTGTTTTGGCAAAAGCATCCTGAAGCAAAGTGATGTGATACCCATGGTTTTCTGTGAAGAGAACACAATTCACTCCCTTGTTGAAGAAGTGAATGACACTTTTCTGGGGATGTTAAGGGCTGTGTTCCCATCATAAGCCAATGCTTTGGAGACTCAAGGGTCCCAGTCAAAACAAGGTCCTCAGTTTAGACTTTGGAGAAAACTTTAACTCAGGGTTTCAACGAGCTGTTACAAGGTTAGATCTTTAGATCTCAGGAAGGCAAGGAAGTCCACAGAGAAGGACTAATAAAGACTGAAGTCACCACATTTTTAATATGCTGTCTTGGGAACAGAGAGCACAGGAGAAAAATGTTTCTTTCACCGCAGAGCAATGTCCCACAGGGAAATGATGTGGTCAGGGCTGCAATCACAAGAGGGAAATGTGCCTAATGAGCAGATATTCAAAGCTGTAAATATCTCCTCTGCTGTTGTACCTCAGCATATGCAATCTTTTTTTATTTCAGAATATTACGGGGGTACAAACATTTTGGTTACATAAATCGCTTTTGTGCTGTTTTCTGTGGGGACAGAGCTTCAGTCTCCATCATCCGCCATCCAGGGAGCGATTCTCACTTCCACGTGGAGATCTTTCTTTCAGAAAACCATCACGGTGAGTCCAAGAGCTCTGCAGGTACCACAGGAAAGGGTCAGGGAAAATGGAATTCGTGAACGTGCGCCTGAGGTCACCCGAGAGCCAATCCAGCCTGGCCCAGAGCGGAGAGATTGCTGTGGCTGTTTGCCGGCTCACTTGGTTAATCAATTGATTCTTGTATCTATTTATGATGCTCAAGGAGAAGTGAACACTGAACTCAGCAATGGAGTGTGATCGTCGACAATTAAGTAATGTGAACGGAAGCCAAATTAGAGGAGGAAATGGAGGTTTTAAAGTCACCCAGTAAAGCTAGAACATTTGCTCAAAGATCTTTGCAATGAAGCGGAGAAGAGAAATGGAGTTATTAGCTGGGGGGGGCAATATAAACTGAAGTCAGGGCAGTTCTTTTTATTTTTAGGAAGGGGCTTATTTGAGTAGGTTTCCACATGGTTGAGAAAGGTCCAAACCAATGAATTCCTAAATGCTACCTGACAACAGCAGTTCATGAGGCAAACATTTTGTAGTATCTTCTCTCATGCTAGATATTCAAATGAAATTAAAATTTTGTTTAAGAGGTGAAAAGCGATCTACTAACGACCTTTACTCTGCAATGATTTTCTTATCTGTGAGGCTAAATTTTTATGTGTGTTCATTAGACATTTAGCACTCTATTGGAAACTGTGCATGTTCCTTGCTTTTTGTATGGATGGTTGGGAGTGTTTTTACTTCTCTTTCAGATTACATTTTTTAAAACAGAAGAACTGGAGTTTTCATCAATTTTGGCATTTATTAATAGCATTTAGTTCTTTTATGTAAGTATCAATGTATTTAAGGGGAATGCGTGAAATTTTATAAATGTTTTGTAGCCAAATCCATCTAGTCATCATATTGTGTTCCCTACATGATTTTACAAATGTAGAAAGTTCTTTTGCAACATTTGGCTAAATAGATTGCTTTTTATATATTCAGTTCCAACTTGTTTCCACATCTCTGTTATTTCTTGCCTACATGCCTTTCGGCTTTTTGTATTCCATCTGTTTCCATAAGTCACGTCACCTTTGGCCATCATTTTAAATCCTTCTTTATCAACTGACTAAAGATCACTTTTCTCTCACAAAAACATATTTAAATCCTTATATCTTTATATAAGATGAAATTATAACTTCAGATACCACTTCTCTCTCACATTGAAAAAGACTTCCTGTTATATCTTATGGTGTCTAAGACTTGGACTGTTTAATCTTGAATTGGTGAGGCATTTTGACATCATTAAATTACTACTATCCTAATTTTTTTTTTAAGAGGCAGGGTCTCGCTATGTTGCCCAGGCTGGAGTGCAGTGGCCATTCACAGGCACGATCATAGTTCAGCCACTGAACTGGGGTCAAGTAGTCCTCCTGCTTCAGCCTCCTGAGTAGCTGGGACTAGGCTCTTGCCAGTTTTATTGCATTGCTACTATTCTATCTTTATATAAAGTTTTTTTCAGATCCACTCTAGGTTGTTTGATAGACTTCTTTTGAAACCACTATACATTACCTAACTGTATCCTCACTTATATCCTCTGCTTCAAAAGACCTTAGTTTCTTTTAAACCCTCTCATTCTATATGATGCACACATATGTATTCATGCAATATTTATACAAAGGCATGCATAGTGTCCTATACATACCATGAATGCTCTTTTTATGTTAGTGTAGTTTTAAAGCTTGTTTTCCTCCTTCTTTTCCTATTATATAAATTCCATAAAAACAGTTGGGACTTTTAATCTAAATAGATATTCCTCACCAGGAATAATTTTTTCCCCCAAGGGACACTGACCAATGACATGTTCGGCTCTCACCCTGGGGAGGGGTCAGTAGAGGGCAGGAATACTGATAAGCATAGTCAAATGTGCAGCACAGAGCCCACCACAATAAAACATCTTTCCCAGAATTTCAATAGTGCTGGCATTGAGAAACTTAGAATTAAGGAATATCTGTATTTTTAATATTTATAGCTCTATTCAGACATTTTCCCCAGATCTTGTAACACTTCACATTTCTGCCAGAAAAAAATACAAGGTACCCATTTGCTACCTGTTTAAACATTCCATCCACACTCAACCCTTCCACCTTTTCCCAGACTGATGAGTTTGAAAGAGATTTCTTATTGTCTTCAACTATTACTGGGTTTGAGCAAACATTCCTATATATGATCACCATTTTGATTTGTTTAGTTTTACATGTCCTTTTTTAATAGTCATCACCATTTCAAATGATTTTTAAAGATGATTGTTTTTTCACTGATTTTTAAGGGGATGTTTTTGGTCATAAAATGTTTTGCATTTTATGGTAAATACGTGTCCATCTTCTTGCTTCTTTACTTGCCTTAGTGAAGACGGTTTGCCTACATGAAGATTTTATATGTAGTTTTGTACACGTTCATCTAACATGTCTTTCGCTGACATCTTTAAACCTGCTAGTTTGTTGTGAATTGTGAGACAGGAGATGAACTTTATTGCCTTCCAGGTAGATGGCCAGTGATGCCAGCTTTTATTGAACAATCCAGCTTTTCCCAACTAAAATGAGATACAACTTTGTCATATATTAAATGTCCATATATACTGAAACTTGTTTCCATATATACTGAAACTTGATTCGGTGAGTAAATAATAAGTATCTGCTATGTGCCAGAACATTCCAGGACCATTATATATTTCAGCTAATTTTTGAGGTTGCATTCAATTTTGTTGAATAGAGATGTTCTGAAATCACTATATTTAACATGACTTCATTCCCCTGACATTCTTTTGATTTCATAACTTTTCCTTCCTTTCATTTTTTCATATATAATGCACTCATATTCATACACCTTTGTGCAAATTCAAAAGTAAAGAAAAAAAGTGAAGTTTCTAACCACTTGGATCTTGCACTGTAACAGCAAGACACAGTGCAAGGCAATGAATGTGTGTAGGATGTAATTGCCTCAGGGATAAATCATATGCAGAATTTTATTCAGTGCAAGAGGATAGAAATACCGTGGTGTGTGCAGCATTTTATAGCGTATGATCTGGGGAGGCCTTTGCATGTCAGATTAAGACCAGAACCAGGACTCGAATGCGGCCATTGGACTTCTCAAAAGGAGATCAAAACCCAGAGCTTAAGAAAAATAAAAACAGCATGCCACGCAAGAAAAATGGGAAAAGGACTGTCTCATCTACTATCAGACCATATAAAAGCCAGTTGATCAAATAAACAGAATAGACACAGGAAAAGCAAGTCTTGTATTGTTTCATGTTAAAAAAAAATAGCCAAATTGTGTGGTTATTTGCATATTTCCTTTTTGAGTTATTGTTTATTGCATTTGTTCATTTTCTCTGTTGGAGCTACCTATCTGAAAGTGTTTTGACACAGAAAAGAAATCATGTTTGTCATTTAGTAAATTTATCTTTGTCTTTTATTTTTGCAGGCATCAAAGGAATATAACAGGAGTTGGAATGTCTCCAAAACTAAGGAATCTGAGTTTATTAGATCTTTTCTGCCGAACCAAGGTCTAATTAATGCTTCTCTCTCTCTTTCTCTCTTTCTCTCTCTCTCGAGCAGATGTTTTTATATTTCTTTTTTTTCTTTTATTTATTTGGTTTATATTTCTTTAAACACAAGGTAGAAAATGGCAATACCAAAATGAAGCCTTAAGGTTGCGTGTGCATGGGAGATTTCCAAACTGGAATTTCTGAGTACCGTTTCTGCATGCTCCTGAGGAAAGGTAATTTGATATTGACAACTTGTCTGATATCCATTCTGTTTTCATGGTGTGACTGAGATGGGAAGAGCATGTGAATAACACAGCTCCAAGAGGCCATGGTGTGCTGCATGTGTGTCTGCATTCAGGCATACACGTGTGTGTGTGTGTGTGTGTGTGTGTGTGTGTGTTCTTTTGCATGCCTTGGGGTGAGACCAGGTTTCAGAGAAAGGGGACCTAGGCTTTCTATTCCAGAATGTACCTCATAAGATAAACACCAAAACTCAAGGCAATAGAGAGAAATAAAGACGGGATGCATTTTAATTCATGAAAAACCTTTGCAACTGTATCAATAAAGTGCAAATGTGACACCATCTGGACAGAGGGACTCTTTGTGTCTTTATGTTTCAGAAGCTACAAGGCCATCTCATCCCTCAGCATCCTCTGGCACCATCTCTCATCACTCTCCTCTTGTACATTTCCCTGCCACACTGGCTTCCTTGTTGGCCTTGAACATCTGAAAGAACCACCTTCCACAGGGCCTTTGCATCATTCCTTCTTTCTGCCTTGCACACACTTTACAAGGAGTCTTGTGACTCCCCCTCTGTTTTCAGTGTGCCTCTGATCAGCTGTCACCTGGTCTGCTGCCCTTGCTTGACCGCCCAGTACAAATTAACACCCCATCAACACTTTTCTTCTTACCTCTTTCTTTTTCTTCACAGGAGCAGAAGAAGATCATCTGACTTAGCACATGGCATTTTCTTTGGTTTGTATTCTTCTTCAGCCATTAGATTGCAGGGACTTTTGTTGTATAGCGTCATTGACTTATTGTCTAGACATTGCCTGGAACATATCAAAATTCAATTTATATTCCTCTAATACATGAAAGATTTTCTCCTTAAAACTGCAGAATACATGCCTCTTGGGAAAGACCGAGGGTGAGAGTGCAATTCCTAATGAGAGATGTCCATGGGATCCCCTAATGGAGACCAGTTCACACACAAAATATGGAAATTAACATCCTGTAGAATGGAGGTTACCAGAGACTGGAGCGTTTACGGTGGGGGTGGATGTTAAAGGATACGAAATTACAGTGAGATAAGAGACATAAGTTGCAGGGAAAGCATGGCGACTACAGTCAATGACGATATATTGCACTCTTGAAAAACACTAAGGGAGTGGATGCTGCATGTTCTCACCACAGAAATGACGACTATGTGAAATAACGCAGACGTTAATTAGCTAGATGTAGCCATTCCACTATGTACACATACTTCAAAACATCATGTTACATATGAATTATTGATAGAATTTTCTCTGTCAGATTTTTTAAAAAAAGAAATTAACTTCTTGACTGTAGAGGATACATGATAGGATTTCTGACAGGTTAGTAATGCATTCATGTGTCATGGTGTCCTCTTTTTTTTTCTTTAGTAATCACAACAACCAGATGGAACCAGAAAATGATACACGAATTTCAGAGTTTCTTCTTCTGGGGTTCTCGGTGGACCCAGAATTGCAGCCCGTCCTCTTTGGGCTGTTCCTGCCCATGCACCTGATCACCGTGCTCGGGAATCTGCTCATCATCCTGGCCGCAGTCTCAGACTCCCACCTGCACACCCCCATGTACTTCTTCCTCTGCAACCTGTCCTTTGTAGACATCTGTTTTGTGTCCACCACCGTCCCACAGATGCTGGTGAATGTCCAGTCACAGAGCAAAGTCATATCCTACGCAGGCTGCATCACCCAGATGTACTTTTTCATACTCTTTGCGGGGTTGGACAGCTTCCTCCTGACCGTGATGGCCTATGACCGCTTTGTGGCCATCTGTCACCCCCTGTACTACACAGTCATCATGAACCCCAGGCTCTGTGGGCTGC
>CAUYSK010074436.1:0-39370 GCA_963575035.1 Avahi laniger | reverse complement strand
GAAACTGGACTCCCACCTCTCACCTCTCACAAAAATCAATTCAGGATGGATAACAGACTTAAACCAAGATATGAAATCTTAAGAATTCTAGAAGAAGATGTTGGGAAGACCCTTTCAGACATTGACCTAGGCAAATAATTTTTGAAGAGATCCCCAAAGCAATCACCACAGTAACAAAAATAAATAAATGGGATCTGATCAAATTAAAAAGCTTTTGCATACAGTCAAGGAAACTATCATTAGAGCGAATAGACAGTCTACAGAATGAGAGAAAATATTTTCTTTCTACACATTCGATAAAGGGCTGATAAGAATCTATCTAGAACTTAAAAAAATCAACAAGAAAAAATCAAACAACCCCATCAATAAATGGGCAAAGGAAATGAACAGAAACTTTTCAAAAAAAGACAGAAAAATGGCCATAAAACATATAAAAAAATGCTCAATATCTCTAATCATTAGAGAAATGCAAATCATATATGTTTCTTTTATTCTGTTTATGGTGAGTTACATTGCTTGATTTTCACATGTTGAACAAGGCTTGCATTCTTTGGATAAAACCCACTTCATCATCTTGTCTAATACATTTCACAAGCTGCTGGATTTGGTTTGAGGTATTTTGTTAAGAATTTTTGCATCTATATGCATTAAGGATATTGCTGTGTAGTTTCTTTTCTTGTGATGTCTTTTCCAGGTTTTCATATCAGAATAACACTGATCTCATAAATGAACTGGAAAATCTTCACTCCTCTTTTATTTTCTACAAGAGATTGGAAGGATTGGTTTTAATTTTTCTTTAAATAGAATTTAACTGTGAAGCCATATACCCCTGGACTTTTCTTTGTGAGAAGTTTTTGATTAATAACTCATTTTCTTTACTTGTTATAAGTTTATTCAGATGTTCCATACTTGTTGAGTTTGTTTCATTAATTTTTATGTCTTTCCAGGAAATTTTCCATTTTGTATAATTAAATTAGTAGGCATAAAACTGTTTATAATATTTCCTTATAATCATTTTTATTTCTCTAAGGTCCATAGTAATTATTCCTTTTTTTCTGTGATTTCAATAATTTTAGACTTCTCTCTTTATTCTTGGTTAGTATGCATAGCTACTAATTTTTAATTTATTGATCTTTTCAAAGAAACAACATTTGATCTGGCTGTTTTTTTATATTTTTCTCAATTTTATTTACTTATATTCTAATTTTAACTATTCCTTTTCTTATTCTGACTTTTGAGTTTAGCACTCTTCTTTTTTTAGTATTTTTGGGTAGAAGGGTAAGTTATTGTTTTGAGATCTTTCTTTTTTTCTAATGTAGGCATTTATAGTTATAAATTTCCTTTTGAGTACTGAGCATCCCCTTAAGTATTGTCATCCTGCATTTTCATTTTTATTCGCATAAATGTATTTTCTGATTTCTCTTATGAATTCTTATTTGACCCATTGGTTATGTAGAAGTGTATTGTTGTTAATATATGAATATTTATTGATTTTCCAAGGTTTCCTTGTTATTGATTTCTAATTTATTTTTATTATAATAAGACAACATACTTTGTATAAATTTTCAGGTCTTTCCTGGGCACGTTCACTGTCCTGAGGGCATGTATGTTAACTGGCTTTCTAGGTGTCCAAGAATATGTTTGAGGTTTCAAAGTGCTATGGGTATCTCATTTTCCTTTAAGCTTTTTGGTTAGTCTATTGTTTGGCCCAAATGGTATCTACTGCTTTAGGCAATGGTACCTTAAAATATTTGCCAGTGAATATTTTCTGAGACTCTTTTAACATTAGGCATGTTCCATCAGGTCAAATAAAGACAAATATTTTCCATGGGTGCACTAGACAGATCAAATAATTTCATCTTTTTGGAAATGAGACTTGGAAAGAGTTCTAGCTCAGTTATGCCACCACTGGTACTGGGAATGTGGGTCGTGGTTTTCCAAGGCCACCCCAGAGCTATGGAACAGAGGAAGGAACTAAAGTTATTAATAAAACACCACAAAACTTGCAGTTCTTACTGAAATTCAGGCATTTGTTTTGAATATACACTCTTGGGTTGCTACAAGCCAAGAGTTCTGAAAATCGTAATTTGATATTTTTGACAATTTTTTCATTGTTTTTGTAGATTGTGGAGGGGTGAATTTTCAGAGGTCCTTATGCTGCCATTTCTACTGATGTCACTCACTTCTAAGGTTTGAATAAGCCTTGAACCCCAAGTGCACTGCAGCCTGGATAGGGATCATATTCCTCTAGAAAATTTTCCACGGCCTTAAGACAGGTTCAGGAGTCATCTGATGAGGATCATCTTCCACCTCCACAAAGAACCACTTTGAGAGTTCAGCACTAGAAGTGACCCCCAAGGCTGTGAGGCCAGGAAGATGCTGAACTTTTCTCCTTAGAAGACAATTCAGATTTTTTTCTCTTATTAGTGGTCTTATACTCTTGGTTTCACCTCGAGCTATGCCTTCTTAGAGCATCTCTACAGTAATATAAGCCAAGACCATTGATGTCCACTGTACTTCTAATTATTTTTAAATATTAAATGTAAGCAGGTTCTGTAGTATTATATGTGGAACATAATAAATATTTCTGTGGCTTCTGTGGAAGCTAAAAATGATGATATGTAGTTCGAATGTGGTATTTCTTTAAATTCATCCCCAGGGCTAGATTTTTCTAATTTACATCTTAAGCTCGCCTCTTTCTCAGGAAGGCTTATATTTATTTAGGTTGCATCTATTTTCCCCTACCTGTCAGTTCTCAGGTAACTTCTCAGTAACGATTCAACCAAATCAGGAGATACCTTAGAGAGAGAGAGGCAGTAATAAATGTCTCCAAATAAGAAGTCATTTATCTAAACTGTTTGGACAAACAACTCTCAAAAAGGAGATTTTTTTTTTATTTTCCTTACGTATAAGACCATTTTCCTTTACATAGAATTTAGAAGGTGCAAAACCTCTGAACTTAAATTTGAGGGTCTCCAAACCAGAGGGCCAAACCTCAACTTCAGAAATCCCAGGCAAACTATTCATCAACAAGTAACTAATAAAAAGAAACCTCCCTACTTGATAACGCCATGTATTTCGGGCCATTCATAGTAAATAATGTAACTGTTTTTTCTACCCATGCTTTATTTCTACTCATGCTTATGCATTTCTGAACAAATGATGGCAAAAAAAGAAAACCTTCACTCAGCTCATCCTAATCTCAATAATCAAAGCATTAGAGACAAATGGACACTTAAGGTAAAGTTCCACTTTGAAAATTCAACCACACACAGACTATCATTTATATCAATGGCAGTGACAATTAGAGTGATCCCTTGCAAGACGCCTTTCTGCCATCACCATGCTGGTGGGGCTACCATCATGTCTTCGTCAACTTTCAGCCTCTAAATTGAGGTCACTAAATTCACTCCTACAATTCTCTAGTTCGTTTTCCAATGTGTAGAAAAAGAGAACCTTTCAAAACACATATCTGATCATGCCACCTTCCTTCTTGAAAGCCTTCAGATGTTCCTCATTTCTCTTAGTATAAAGATCTAGCAAGGACCTGAGTAACTCACTTTAGCCCACCTCACCAGTTTGATTTTACGCCACTCTTCTTGTATTTTCTGACAACCAGCCTCACATTCTTATTTCAGTTCTCATAACACAGGCTTATATTTCCCACCTCAGATCATTCAAACATGACCTTTACTCTGCTTGGAGCAGCTTCCCTCTATGAGTAATTAATTTTAACTCAACCTTCAGAGTCCATATGAAGTGTCACTTTTTCAAGGCAGCCATCATTGCCTGCCTAATCCAGATCTAACTTTATTCTTCTTAGCAACATCGCAATTGTAAATAACTGATAATATAACTTGATGTTAGTTCCTGTTTCCCCCAAAAAATATAACTTCCACAAATTCTGGGACTTCATTTTGGTCATTACTGTGTTCCTACTTCCCAGCACAGAGAAGTACTCAATCTCAGTACTTATTATGATTGGAATTTATATGAAATTTATAATTAGTAGAATTTGCAAATGAAATAAAAGCTAAAGAGTACATAAAATGTTTTTACACAGATCATTTAATTCTAACAAAAAAAGTATAGGAAATAACAATATTTATAGATGACAAAATTGACTCTTCTACTACATTATGAAGGTAAACAAATGTGTTTCTTGGTGAGATCGGTGGTTCACTCTGCCCATTTTCTGTCTGACAGTAATGTTAAGGAATTTTTGTTAATAAATATGATTGCCTGCCAACAAAGGTAATACACTTAGATAAACTTACTTTTTTTTAGCAACATGACCTAGAATTATCAACATCTTATTGCTCTAAACACACCTTAAAATAAATTGCATATTTATTTCATATATTTATATAATCTCTTGGCCCTTAAATTTAGTCTTATTGATTTAAAATCAAACTTCATTTCAGTTATCCTAAAACATCAACTTGTTTCATAACTGAAATAAATGTAATTGAAATCCTCCTTTTGCTTTTCATTGCTTCTATGTTCAATAAAACATCTCTACTAATTTGGTAGCATACAAATTTTCTTTCCTATACAATAAATATTATTCATCCATATGTACACCAGTATTTAGGCCAAAGTATCCAGATGAGAAATCAGGGTGGATTTATTATGGGGCTATGTGTTTGAGTGTGTGAGATTGTGTGTGTGTGTGTATGTGTGTGTGTACAAATTCAATTTGTTTTTCAATCTAATTTCCTCTTAAAGTTTTTACTCCATTTCCTTTTCTTCCCTAGAGGGCTTAAGATAATTTGTCCTTTGGTACTATTATCAATATGCCTTAAGTAAAAGCTTCAGCATGTTAAGTCATGAAATTCTTCCAGTTTGCTCTAGCATCTGTAAAAGAAACAAGTCTGAAACTTAAAATGCTTACCCTTAATATTAGATTTGACATTTAGAATGTAGGTCAAGTGCCCTAGTGCTGTTTTGGCACACATAAATATACCATTTAGAAACAATTTTAGCCACTAGGCATCACAAATGAACCTTTAAGTCTATCTCAAATACTCCTTATGTGTTTTTCTACTTAAGGGGATAGAGCTTTGCATAACATTGAGTATGAAATTAATTTTAAAAGCCCAACCCTTAGCTTCTTTTCAGGAATTTCAATAAATTTTTGTGAGTTGTGTTAGCATTGCAGAGACAAGAGAAGAGAGACCAGAGTTTAGTTTAAGTTCTGTTTCTACGTAATTGTATTGACTTTGGGCATGTTACTAATCTTTGTGAGTTAATTTCTACATCAAGAAGAAGAAAATTACACAGTGATGTCAATAGGCAATAGTACCCCCATGACCATCCAAATCACAATGATCATCACAGTATACAAGCCATTTCAAAGTTTCAAAAACCAAATTCTGAGCTCGTTAAACTATTGAAATGGGATTCATGGGCACAAGTAACTTACACATGATCAGAGAAGTTCATATAACCCCTAGCTTGCTGTCTTATAACTTACATACAAACATTTCCCTACCACCATTTCTAGCTCATCCCTTCCCAAATGTAGTTGTTTCCTTCTCTTACTCATAATATTTTCTCAAATGAATCAATTCTACTATTTTGGGTAATTACTTTAATCTAGGTCTGTAATACTATTATTGCTCTTTCTATAGATGCTAGTTGTTATGTTTTTCTCAGAACCCTTACTAAGATTGTCTATCTATTCCATTTTGTACTACAATCCCTGAATCACATGATTTTTTCTGTGCTTGTTTTACCTTATTAAAGTGAGTGTTCATTTTATGTAATAATTAAGACTTCTCATGTATTTTTATCTATAATATATGAAGCGAAAGAGTGAATGATTGTCTTAAAATTTGAGATCAAAGACACATGAAGATTGAAAAAAACTAAAGAAAAAGCCTCTTCTCTGAAAATTTATTGCAAAAATTAAATGAACATAACCACGTTATTTGAAAATAATGTCAGGTTCATATTCTCTTAAATTAACTTCGGCCTTTATTTCTTTTTCTTGCATTATTACACTAGATTAGTACCTACAGTAAAATATAAAATAGAAGTGTTTGGTGTCTTTGCCTTATTCCAGCATGATTTGTACATAGGAAATTCAAAGAAATCTTCAAAATTCTATTGTAATAATAAGGAATTTAGTAAAATTTAGTCAAAATACAAAAATCAATTACATTTGTATTTCTGAGCAATGAAAACTTTAAAAAGGAATTTTTAAAAAATATCATTTACAAGAGCCTCAGAAAACATCAGACACCAAGGAATAAAACTAACAAAAATTCTTCAAGACCTCTACATTGAAAACTATAAAACATTGCTGGAAAAAATTCAAGATCTCTGTAAGAATTGTATAACATATTCATTAACTTAAAGACTCGGTATTGCTAAGATGTCCATTTTCCCCAAATCAATATATAGATTCAGTGCAATTCTCTATCAAAATTTGAGCAGTCTATTTAAAAAAAAATAGACAAAAATAAATTTAAAATGTATACAAAAATGCAAAAGATACAGAATAGCCAAAGCACACTTACAAAAAACAATATTGAAAGATCTATACTCCAAGGGAAATAAAGTTATGTCCACAAAAATACTTATACATCAGTGTACATCCTTATTAATAATTCATACAATGAAATACTAATCACTGATAAAACAAATATTGATTTATGCAACATGAATGAATAAAAAATTAACTAATGCAAAAGCACATACTAAGAGTACAAACCGTATGAGTTCAACGATTTTAAATGCAAATATAGGCAACCTAGTCTATTATGATAGTGTTTGGTGGAAATATGAGGCATAAGGGGTTGAGAAGAGTGATAAACTGGAACATTTTGAGGAGAAGAAAATTGTCTATTTTCTACTTTGTGCAATTACAAATTACAAAGTTTCATACAATTGTCAAAATCCATCAAAAGAACACTGAAGATCTTTGCATTTTTTTAAATGATAATTATATTTCAAAAAAAAAAACAAGATTAAATAATAAAAAATGTAAATAAAGCATGAAGCACAGATCTTAAAACATAGTACTTGGGTTATTTTTTTTTGTAAAGCTTGATCTTTTTCTTTTTTCTAAAATCTATGTAATGCGTTAAATCTGTACTTTATCAAATACATGCAAAATAGTTTTAGAGAATGCAGTATTTGGTCAAACAAAATCTATGAGCTGAATTTTACAAAGATTCTGCTGCTTCATAGCATAATTCAGAAGAGTATTCAAAACTGGGGGGCACCACTGTACTTTTTTAAGGGAATGACCACTCTGAAAAATATCACTTTCCATCATCCCAAGGAATATTATCAAGTGATAACTCCAATTTTAAATTTAATGTCCCGCCCATGAAATGAGAAATTTCTATTTGTGAGAACACATGTTTTGAGTAAAGAATTTTCATTCTCATGGGCATTCAGAGCTCACTTGTCTTAAGAGAACAGCTACAAGACACCATGACCTATAGTAGCCATTGTCATCACATGTCTTTTCAAGGATTCATACAAACAATAAATAAGCTTTATTATAATAATACATTTTTAAAGTGTGTTCTATGCATATAGTCAGCAAGTTAACCTTATGGACCAAAGGTTAGTCACCATCACTGTGATTGTAATGAATTTGCAAGGTACTATCTAGATGTAGGTTTATTCCTATTCTAGGTTTATGGGGAAATGAATGTGAAAAGAAGATTCAAATACATATAGGAAAATCCCAGAGGAAAGATCAACTATGCCATTGGAAAATCTGTACTGGATAACGCTGGAGCTCCTTCCAAATTCCCTCATACTCCTCTTTTTATTTTTGTGCACACTCCCATCCCTGACCAATTTCAACTGTATTTCCAAAGGCCAAAACTATACTTCTGAGGCTCTTTTACAGAGGTCTACTCTCAGCTACTTAGGTCAGAATATCTAAGTACCTTTGTCCTCAACAGAGAAGAGAGATAAATTTAGGGGTGTGCAAGCCCAGTTCCCTTACCTCAAGTTCCTCCATGGGATCAGGTTGAAGTTACCTTCCAGGGAATTTCATCTGATGTCTTCTCCTTCTCTATTCTGTTTCCCTGTCTCCCTTACCAGTTTCTCCTGGGATCATTTCCTTAGTAAACCACTCAGGAGTCCTCTCTGCAGGCTCTGGTTTTGGGGAACTCAACCTAAGACAGGACCCAAAGGCCCTCTGGACATAGAGATGCTAATAGACTACAGAAAGATGCAATCAGAACTCCTGTTCTTAGAAAAGTATACATCTTCTAGTTGACTCTGGCCCATTAAAGCAGAAAATTTTCATCCTTACACCAACAACTTCAAAAAATGATAAGTAAGGAAAGAAAAGGAGACTCCTATGCTACAGAAAGGAGCTTCTATCCCAACTTCACCTTTTAGAAGCAATTCAAAAGAAATATAGTGCACCTAAAAAAGTCCTGAGAACTCTAACTAATACCCCTGGATTGGAAAAATATAGACTAAGAGAGTGGCTAAGTCAATTAAGATCCCAAGGATAAGAAGGGCTATTGGCTGGTGCTGCTTCTTTGCTAGGATGCTGGGATGAATTGGGAGAAGGATCCGGTGCTAATGTGAATATCGAAAATGGATGCAGGGGAATAAAACGGCAAGTGGTGAACACTCCAAAAAAATTATTCAACACTAAACAATAAGGATAATTATGTTTATAAAAATAAAATGCACATTGTTATTTGCCCCAAAAAAATAAAAAAAGAAACACAAGTCCAGATGCGGAAAAATTCCCAGAAAGCTAATGTCTTTCATAGCTGTGAGTAAACTGATGTTCTCTATAACTGAACTGTAGTTAAAATTTCAAGGCTCCAACTTCTTAATACAGATGCAAGTTGAATCACATAAGGTTTTAATATCCACCACCATAAAAAGGCCTTGTTGAAAATTAGAAATTATTTTTAGTTTCACCTTACATTTTTCTTCATGCTAAATTCAGTTAGAATGATATTTAATACATTTTAGTGTGTGATTATATTTTTATACCATTATTACTATCAAGAGGTGACAAGAATGGTGTTAACAAATGTTAACACTAAAATTCTGAGTAATGAAATATTGGATAATTTAGTATGGATTTTCTTGGTATTGTTTGGTGTTCTTTTATTTACAAAAAAGGAAATGAAGTTATTTTCTTCAAAAAACAAAAATTATGTTATTTTTAAATTATTACTTGAACTTTCTAATACTTAATCAAGCAGGGTCACAATATCATAATTTTCTAAATGATAAACTTATGTAAATAATTTTATCCCAATTTGAAGATCCCTTAAGTTGTCCTCTGGATTCATTCCTTTTTCCCCTGCCTATTGATGCATAAAGAACAGAATTAAACAAATACATGAAATGTAGACAAATCAATTAATAGTGCTGGTGGGAATGTCATCATGATAATTCACTATGAGATATAGGCTGATTGAAAAGCAAACAGCAATGAAGCCAAAGAGGTGATGACATCCCTCAAGCACCTCCATATTGACTTTTCCTATTCTAACAAGCAACAGGTTAAGTGGGAGTGAAGGGAGCAAGTGCATAAGGGAAGTAGGATGCAGTGTGAGAATTTTAGAGATCGACATTTCAGTGACAGCAGCTCTAGGTGATAAAAAGATTTTAAATGTAGTTTGATGTGTGGATTGTCAAAGTGTAAAAGGAAGTCATTGGGTCAGATGAAATCCTAGAGGTGTATGGCTATTTTTGGATCAGAAACTCATTAACTGTGAGCTAAACTAGGAACTCAGGTGCCAAAAAACTTGTAAAATGGACTAAATTCATGTTATTAAATTTATGGAGCATTGCAGAATGAAGCTTTAATATACTGGACATTCATGGGAGCCAGCAAAATGCTGACTATACATGATGCTTCAAAGAAGATAGGTGTAAATACATATGTGGGGTATGTGTGAGAGAGAGAGAAAGTGAGAGAGAGAAAGTGAGGGTCTCTAATTGAACAGTTGTTCAGAAACTGGTACGGTAAGGGGAAAAAATATTAAGGTCCAGAGGTAAATCTAGTGGTCAAGAAAAAATTCAAGCAGATAGAAACATCTATCGGCAGTGAACTGGGATTTCCAGAAGGCACTCTGAAAAAATTAATGATAGGCTCTCAAAAGACAGGAAAAAGGGAGGAAAAACAGAATGGGGACAAATACATGGGGATGTGTGGTGACAGCAGGTGTTGAAACTCATTTGATTAGTGGATCTCTGACGGGGGGTGGAGGATGGATAGGAGGATTGATTCAGTCTGGAGCCTGGCACATCATAGGTACTCGGTGAATATTAAAAGAGTAAAAAAATGATGAATTTAAGTAAATCAACCTCAAGTTTTCAACTGAGAATTTCATATGAAGTTTTAATTTTTCTTGAAAGTTCTGCTTTCCAAGGTCAAGCAAGTATAAGACTGAAAGAGACTAAAAATCACTGTCAATTATGTATTTCTTGTTGAAAAAGAATGCCAAGAACTTGGAGGATATCGGTCAATAAGAAAGAATTCCAAAATAAAAACTGGGAGAAAAATGAACTCACTACCCATTTGGAAGGTTTACACGAGGTCTGTGAGCAAAAACACAGGGGTGGGCCTAGAAGAGAAAAAAGAAACTTGGAATTTTTTCACCTGTCTTAAAATTGGCCTTAGCTGTATAGCAGGGATGATCATAGGTTGCAAAATCTTGGTCTTTGCTTATCTTATGATATCTTATGATTTCTGTTAGAAGACAAAGTCTTCATTTCTCATATAAAAGTTTATCAAGTAGGCTAGGCGTGGTGGCTCATGCCTGTAATCCTAGCACTCTGGGAGGCCGAGGCGGGCAGATTGTTTGAGCTCAGGAGTTCGAAACAAGCCTGAGCAAGAGCAAGATCCCATCTCTACTAAAAAAATAGAAATAAATTAATCAGACAACTAAAAATATACAGAAAAAATTAGCTAGGCATGGTGGTGCATGCCTGTAGTCCCAGTTACTTGGGTGGCTGAGGCAGAAGGGTTGCTTGAGCGCAGGAGTTTGAGGTTGCTGTGAGCTAGGCTTCCCCTTTTTTTCTCATATAATTTTCCCATTCCCTTGGTATGAGATCTTCATATAATATAGTTATCAAAACTCCCTGTCATTGACAAATATTTCATTTTTTAAAGTTCTTGCCTAGTTATACCTCTATGTAACCTTAAAAATGCCAAAGAAAACTTTGGTAGGAATGCTGATGAGGACAGTATTCAAAATGTAAATTACCCTTGACAGAAAGTCTATTTTCACAATATTTAGTGAAAACAGTTAGAAACATGATATATGTTCCAGTTATCTTTTATTCTTCACCTTTTTTTTTTTTTTAACCTCAGGGGCAAGGAGCTGAATTAAACATAATCCTCTCTTCATTATGTCCTTGTCACTGATGTAATCAAAGCTCAGTTCCTATTTCATTTCTGTTCCATTCATAACAAATCTCTCCTTCCCTCCCCTCCATGGATACTCACTCTGATGTATAAAGTATGTGTCCTTGAGCATGTCCTGATTTTGCAGTTTCTCTACATGACTCATCCAGATTGCTTATTGCCTATTCTCCAGAATATTAATTTTTTTGTTTTAAGTGATATTTTTATCAAATATAATTTAGGTAGTTATTGCTGGAATGTAGGAATACTTTTGTATTTTAATTTTTTCTTATTCAGCCCCTTCAATGATTTTTTTTCATTATATCTAATAGTTTTGAGTTGACTACTCCGGATTTCTTAGGTATGGAATCATAAAATCTATGAATAATTACTTCTTCTATTTGGCAATATTATTTTTATTCTTACTCTTACATCAACAATTTCTACAATCACAAAAATATTCAATTATAATATAATGTAACTGCCATTCCTATTTCATTATTTAATTTAAAGTGGTATATTGAATACAAGGAAGTTTGATAATAACTAAAGGTTTAGCATAAAAACATTTTCCATCTTTGTCTCTTTTAAAATATATGTCTTAGGGATGCTTCTGAATCTTAGCCAAGATTGTTACTATTTCTTTTATAAGCATTACTATTTTAAATTATTTATAATTAATTATACATCAATTTTAAACCACACTTCATACTTCTTTACCTTTGCAGATGTTTCTGTTAGAGCAGGTTGGCCTATAATATAATGACCATTGAAAAGTATCACATCTGTAAATTCCCTTGTTTTTGACTAGAAGATGAAAGAAGAGAAAAATAACAGCCTTATTCCAATTTTCAAAAATATTACTATCTACTGGAACTAGAATCACAAGGAAATGATTCCATAACGGTTTTGTAGAATCCAGCACATATTTACAATGTTGACCAGATCATGTATGCAATTGTTTGGAAGGTGGTAACTTCAGCAAGATTGGAAGTATCTCCACTGAAATTTTTTAGGAAGCTGATGTTGTCACCCAGTGATATAGTAATTGTAAATATGCAGATATATTAGGTTCTGATTGGATTATCTCTTGTGGGTGTAAAAACAAGTTAAAAAACATGGAATCATTATTTATCACTAATTATAATAATTTAACTACTGTCTAGTGTAAGTTCTGATAAAGAGTAAAGCTTGACTTCATTCCATGAATTTTAACCTACAAGATGGTTTATCATACCTCCAAAATGGTATCTCACCACTTAGACATTAGGATCGTGGGAGGAAAACTGTTTTTAACTGCTTTTAAATCTTATGCTGTCGCTTGACATTGGTCACACAGATTAGCGGCAGCACTTCATATCTATAACAAGCCTAGTAGCCATCACTATCATTTGAAACTCTGTAATACACATCCCTCCAAAATGAAACAAACAAGATAAAATCATTACATGATTTGCTTAACTGTATACTGCACATTTAAAATCAGTTTTTAAAAAATCACTAGCATTTTTCTTAGATAAATTTTTCTAAGTTGGCTTAAGAATAGTTTTTCTACGTTTTTATAGTAATATATTAAAACTGCTATAAAATGTCATTTTTCTCTTGTATTTAAGATCTACAAATTAATAAAACTTATCTCTTCTTTAACAATTTAATGTCAAGCTTTACAGAAGATTAAGCTTGCATTAAAAAAAACACAATATAGAGTTGTATCTCCCAGAAGATGATGTGCTCCAAATTCTGTATTTTGAAATAGCAATTTTGAGAATTCAATTAGAATTTTATGACCTGTAGCACTATCCATCTCTAATAGGAGATATTTCATTTCAAAAGAGTGATTATTTTAATTTTTTCAGGGATATACAGATGGCCAAGTTCAGCATGCCCTACACCAGTTAGATTTTACATATAAGTTAACTGATATTACTTGAAAAACGTTTATATCAAATATGCTAGACAGACCCCCCTCATCGCCCAGACTATTCTCCTCCCTTTTTATTATTCCTATAGGCAAGAGAAATAGAAGAAGTGTAAACCAGTAATTAGAAATTGTTCTCTGCTTTTAATTATTGCTATTATATTCTCTAGGAAGAAGTGATAGATTAATAAGTAGATTAATAAGCATTAAGACTCACTACTATGCATTATTAGTAATCTTACTAAGAAATACTATGAAAGACAGAATCCTGCTTATGGGACAGGTCCTGCAGCAGCTGTTATTTGGCTTGATTTTGAAGGGGACCCTACTCAGCCAAACTCTGATCCAAGGAAAGCCACTGACATCACGTACACATCCAACCACACTCATCTGAAAGATTCCTGGGCTCTATGAATGTCATTCCTTGGGACCTAATGTTAAGGGGAAAGGATATAGGAATTGCTTCCTTCCAGATCCAATGAAGCCCCAGTAAAGGACTTGGAGGTGCCTTGTGCTGCTCTTACTGCTGAAATAATTAGGCCTTGTTTTATGCCTGGTATCTAATCAGTTCAGAATTTAGCTGTGTTTATATGCTACAGGGAAGCCAAACCCATTGTGTCTCGGAACTGACTGTAAGAAAATGGCCACTGTGTAGTTCTTTGTATTAATGCATAAGGCTGTCTAGACTGAAAACATATCATGCAAAAAGTGGCATACAGAAAGACATCTTGAATGCTTCCTTTGGTCGAGAGCCTCACAGGAGGTGACTATTACCATCTGCACCCTAAATGAATTTTGCACCCTTTTGCACAGTGTTTCTCTCCTATCTCTCTAGTTGGAAAACTTCCCATAATACACAGCTTTAGGAATTTGTCCTTAACAATATCATTAGCTGATTATCTAATGGAATCAATCGAATTCTCTATATTTATGTGAGATTATTTATTTATTTGAATTTCCCCATTATCAGAAACAAATTGACTTATTCCGTTATTGATTTAGAGACTTGATTTTGTCTAAAATTAGTTTACCTTGATGAAGATAAAATAGGATAACAAACTGTGCATCCATATAAAATAACCAAATAGATAACCCACAGCTTAATTATATCTGTAATTTAAACAGAACAAGTATGGTAAGTGCATTTGTTTTGAAATGCTGCTATAAAAAATTGTCCCAAAGTGAGTGGCTTAAAACAACACAAAATTATTATGTTACAGTTCTGGAGGTCAGGAGACTAAAATGAGTCTGCAAGCTTGCATTCTTTCAGGAGCTTCCCTGTCTTTTCCAGATTTTAGAGACTGCCCACATTTCTTAGCTCATGGCCCATTCCTCGTATCACTCAGACTTCTGCTGCGATCATTCCTTCTCTTTCTCTGATGGTGATTTTCCTGCCTGCCTCTTATAAAGACCCTTGTGATTATGGGGGCTCACCTGAACAATAAAGGATAACCTCCTCGACTCAACATCCTTAACATTATCACATCTGAAAAGTTCCTTTTGCCAAAGTAATATGCTCACAGGTGTTTTGGATCAGGACGTGAACAACTTCAGGGGCCATTATTCTTCCTACCACAATAAGCAACACCCAATCTAGTTTTTGTGTGTATGCCTGAGAAACAGTGTTATCACATTCCATTTCAGCTATTCTAGGTCACTCTACATCTTTATTATCCAAGGTGCAGAAGATAAAATGAGTGTTTTACTCTATGGAACAGTGGAAACTACATTGGCTTTGGAGTCAGAAAGTCCTTTTTTCATACCCTGGCTTTTCCACTCAACTAACTGTGTGACCATGCACAAATTATTTAACTTCTCTGATCCTTAGTTCTGCAATCTTTAAGATAGAAACAATAATGTTTATCTTATAAACTACGAAAAATAAATGAATCTGTGTATTTAAAATCTCTGACATTGGAATGTAGCATATAGTCCACAATAAATTGCAGTTACTTTAATTAAAATAATAACTATCGTCAAATTTTAAGCTCCAGCCTCCCAGCTTTACCCCCATTGTCTTTATATTTCTTCAGTGGGGGCCCTTTCTCTCATTATATTTCCAGAAACACTGTTATGTTTTCCCTAAGGGAGGAATTTGAATTCAAACTGTGTTGTATGAGTCAGATCAAACATGCAGACTCTTGCTTCTCATCCCAGCAGAAAGGCAGTGTGTGCACACCCTGCCAGGCCCACTTGCCATCCAGACCTAATTCACATAGACCTTCCCACGCTCCCTAGATGTTACATGTAGAGAGTGTATTTATTTTTAGCTCATATAAATAATGCTGAAAAAAATTGTATGTGAACAGTTATGCTAATTAACAATGTTTTAATGTCTATCTTCCAAGAAAGGGATTTACTAGATTACAGGCTTAATATTATTAAAAAAGCACTTAATAAGATGTTAACAATTTTTCTATGAAATAACCCCTGAATTATTCTCTACCCTACAGAATATAATATTACTACATGTCATACTACTTCACCAACATTAAATAAAGCTTTATTATTATAATCATTATTAATCCACAATGAAGATGTTATAATGTAGTATTATGCCCTGTGGCTATTTATATATTTTCTGTCTAGTAATTATGTCTTTATTTTTCTAGTGGGTGTTCTTGCTTTCTCTTACAGATGTATAGGAGCTCTTTATATAGTGTTATACATTGACTACACTGAAGGCCCAATTCTTTGCCCCATCCTGTGTCTCTGTTCTTCTGCCATGTAACTTTGCAGTACCTGCCTACTCAGGAAAAGATGTTATACTCACTCTTTCACATGGAGATCAATCATATGACCTGTGTTGACAAATGGCATGCTAGCTAATGTGATACAGACATTGGAAAAGGTGTCTGCATTTCTACTGGTTTCATTCCTCTGCCATCGCCATGAGAATTTATCTCTGCTAGGCTGCTGGATGAAAGACGTGTAGAGTAAAGCTGAATCATCCCCTGTCCTCCCAGCCAAGTCTATCCTGTATTAAGTGACAGCCAGCTGGCTCTCAGACTTGTGAGAGAGCCCAGTCCATGTCAGTAGAGCTGCCTCACTACCCCTCAGTTGACCACAGACACATGAACAAGTCCAGAGGAGATCAGCTAAACCCTATAGACCTGTGAGCTAAATAAAATGCTGATTGTTTTTTGCCACTGAGATTTTGTGGCTGTTATGTGACATTATTGCAGGAATAGATAACTGAAGTTATCTGTAAGGTTATTCAACATATTCATATCCCAACACTTTTCTAGTTTGTAATTTGCATCTTAATTACATTTGTATATTTTTAAATATATGGGCTTATAAATTTTGATGCTAATTTGTGATAAAATAAAAATTATATGTGGTCTTTGTCTCCAGTTCCTAAAACTGGAGCACAGAGCTCCTAAAATCCTTGGAAATTCCTAAGGGATAAGGATGATAGGAACATCTTTTGTTCCAATAAGGAAACTCTTGGCAGGCTCCTAGACAGCTTCAGGATGAGAGCTGGTTGCCAGAAAGAAGGCCAAGCCTTAACTATACACGTGGAACTTTCAGTTTCAGCTCCCAACCTTTGCAGAGGGGAGAGGGGCTAGAGATTGAGTTAATCATCAATGTCCACAATAATACCTACATAATGAAACCTAGATTAAAAACCTGTAAATGACAGGGTTCTCAGAGCTTCCTAATTGGGGAACACATCTACATACCAGGAGGGTTCTGTATCCTGACTCCATGGGGGACAGAAACTCCTGCCTTTAGGACCTTTCTGAACCTCATTCTACATACCTCTTCATCTGGCTGTTGATTTTATCCTTTATAATAAACCAGTAAACCCAAGTAAGTGGCTTCTTGAGTTCTGTGAGCCATTCTAGCAAATCATCAAACCTGTGGAGGGAGTCATGGAAATCTCCAATTTATCACCAGTTGATCAGAAATATGGGTGACCTGATGCTTGCAACTAGCATCTGAAGTGAGGGCAGTCCTATGGGACTGAACGCTTAAAACTATGGGATCTGATGCTAATTCTGGGTAGCTAGTGTCAGAATTGAACCGAATTATAGAACATTTAGTTGGTGTTGGAAAGTTAGAGAAGTGATGTTGGAAAAGACATCACATATTTGGTGTCAAGAGGAAAAAAAAACCTCTCTAACCAATACTTAAGAAATCTTTTACTACACCTACACTACAGCAACAACTAAAGGTGACACCAACAAATGATATATATGTAAATTTCCTACTCGTATTTTGATGGCTTTTTGGATTCTCTCAAAAAAGCAAGTATCTCGGCAGTACAGCTCCAAGCTGGGTAGACGTCACCACAGAGATAGGGAGGCTCTAAACAGACCCAAAAGAAGTCAACCTTTCTCCCTTTGCAGGCTCATATTTGATGTAAAAAATGAAGTTTCCATCTAGAGCCTCTGCTCTTAGCTCAGTTTAGTCACCTAATTCATGACACTATTTGATAATTTAGATGAATATAAAAGAGACTTTCATATTCTGACTTTTGAAAAGAGGTTTGAGGTTTTTTTTTCCTTTCCAAACATACTTACGTAATGGCAAAAGAGAAATTCCAACTATTCTAGTTGGACAAAGAAATCTTGCAGATAATTAAAAATACAAATACAGACATTATACTTTTTGTTGATTTAAGCTTCTGAAATTTTTAGTTATTTACTAACCAAAGCATAACTTGGCATTACTCAGACTATCCCCAAATCTCTATTATTTAGTTTATAATATTCAAAATACTCAAACATCTTTGCAAAAATATTTTCCAATATCTTTATGTTGGAAAATATCTTTGCAATGTTAAAAACAATGTTCTAAACATTGTTTTCTTTTTTTCTCTCTGGAGAAGGTTTTCCCACCTCACAATAACTATGCTGAGAGATTATAATTTTTATGACTCTTCTCCATGACAAATGATAAATTTTCTAAAAATAATTTATACTTCACCCTTTATAAAATGTTTCTTTGCTAATATAAGTTAACAAGGATTGAGAAAATCTGCTTCAGATTTAATTCAGACAGTCCCAGTTGTAAGGATTGCGGTCCCTCGGAGACATGGATCAATGACAAAGAGAAGCAAACATAAAATAAGGACAGAGTTAATGAGTCAAATTGAGCTGTAGGGCTGGCTAGTCCTCATTGAAACAAATTATAGTGCCAGTGGTAAATTTGGGGTTGATATGGGCCATGGTTAGTTTGTAGGGTAATCTTATTTGGTAGGGTGGTTTAGTAGAAAGCATTTCTAAGCATGGGTGAAGCTTGAAACCAAACACATAGTTCTGTGCTTTCAGGCTGTCAGCCAGGTTTGGGAGGTTGTCAGCCAGGAGCTAAGAAGGTAGAGGAACAAGGGCCAATCCTTGGAGAGGAGAAGCAAGGGAAAGCCAGAGTCCAAGCATAACAAAATAACAGAAAAAATAAGTGACCATAAGATATGGAGTGAATTCAGTCATCCCCAGTTACTCCTTCTAATCCATTTTCTAGTCTTTCTCCATTCAGGTCTCCACAGTGATCTTTCAAATTGCAAAATTTATCATGTTGCTTGCTTACTTAGAATCAATATTCTTTCGTCTATCTTTATGCACACTTTGTTTAATTATTTGTTTTTTATTTTGTTTCTTTTTTCGGAGTCCTTCAAAGTAGATCCCAGACATCACTACATTTTGCATAATAAGGCTTCAGTATACATTTCTTATTGGTAATGACATTTACTTTTTGCTTAATAACCATTAACTTTCTGCCATTCTTTTTTTCAACTAAGACCCTCTCTGTTTTTGTTTTTTTTTTTTTTTGAGCATCCCAATATGCCAGTTGGAAAAAAGGTGGAATAGTCTTACACAGACATAGTATATATACAAAATGTCTAATATGGTGTCTGTCATGTAACTGTTGCTCAATAATTATTATTTATGAATTTAAATGAATTAATGATTTAAAAAAATAACTAAGTACTTCTGATAGATTATGGCAGAATCCAGCTCTTTATTCTCACAATCAGCCTTAAGTTGGGCTTCAACCTTTTGCACAGTGTTCTTTCCTCGTGACACTTTGTACTTAACATCACTAGGTATACAGGCCAATTAAAATAGAATGTGGTTCTTTAAAATTATTTTTAAACTTGAATATGTAGAAGTTCTCAGTCCTTCTCAATGTTAATAAATGTGATATTGATGAAGTAGATAGAGCTTTAATTGGATATTTAGGTTTGAATAAGGATCACTCATCCTTTATTTGGAAGCAATCATTCTAAAACCTGAGTGTACTTATTGAGGGAAAACAAAAGATGAAAATTATAACAAATTCAACAGAACATCACCAATTTAGCTGTATCCTAAATTGCCTTTCTCTAAGCAACTCACATTCAACAAATCCTTGAAAAGTCCTGGGATTGTTCCTCACGCTAGAGAAGGCAGGCAAATACTAGACACAGTCATTTGTAGCATAAACTAGGCCCTGCTGCTATATTGAAAAGAAACATTTCCATCAGCTTTTTAATTAAAGAAAGACAGTAATTCTTAAAGACTATAAATAAATAAGAAGTTCAAAATAAATAAAGCATGTTGTAAAAAAGCTTTTAGATATAATTAGTTCTAATGCAGATTTCTAATGTTAATGCATTCATTTCTATTAATTCTATAGATGAAGATATACAGTGATACTTTCAGAACAGAGTCTATCCAAATTTTTGAAAGAAAATTATTCATTTCCTCTAAATGACAGACTCATTCATTGAGTCATTGGGAAATCAGTTAAAAATCTACTCTAGTTTATTTCTTGGAAAACTGTAAACTATTCTCTTTGAAGAGCTGATGGGATTTAGGCAAAATTATTCTACAAATGACCATGGTTAAAAAAAATTGATTTTATAGTCTGGAACCAATTAATAAGCAACCTGTACAGGTTTTAAAATGTCATCTTTTAGCTGATATTGTCACAGAATCTATATCAAAATTTCAAACCTATATCAATATCATGATGACTTTGTTAAAAAAAAATGGTTCTTGCAGTATATAAAGCATAATGGCATTTGGTTAAAAAAATGCATCTTTTTCACTTGCCAAGTGCCTTTCTTTCAACTTGTTTCTTAATTTTAATGAGCTATATATACACTGCCTGTTAGCAGAACCACACCAGGGAATTTAATTCAGCAAACTAGTCACAGGGTTTTCAGAAAAGCTAAAAACAGGGAAAGATGAGAAGCCCAGAGATAAATCATCTGCAGGAAGTTACTGTTTGTACCCTTAAAACTGGAGGTACATAGGGAGGAGGAAATGATGATATCAGAGTCCAGAAGCCAGAGTCACCAAGAGGGAGCCACAACCCCAATGAAGGGGCTTCCCAAGGGACCACCAGATAAGCCATGCAGAAGAGGCCACCAGGGGAGAGCTGGAACTCTGGAGGAGGGACCACAGGCAGAAGTTAGACCTGCAGTATGGGCTTCCAGGTGGGACTGAGACCATAAAGGAAGGAACAGGTGGCAAGAAGGAGCAGTCCAAAAAAGAATAAGAATCACAGAGGAAGAGTCACTGATGAAGATGCCACACAAAACAGACAGAAGGGCAGAAAAAGAATCCCACTGTCCTTTCCCAACTCCAGTATCCTGCCACTTAGGTTGACAGAACCTAAATGAAAGCCAATGGGCCAGCCAGGGAACCTGAGAGACACAGTTTTCAAATATCCCCTTCCTGCTAGAGAGAAGAACCAAGTGGGGGAAAGGACAGACACCCAAAAGTAATTTAAGTAATGGGCTATAACAATGACCCAAAGAAGATAAAATTAGGTGTTAACTTTTATAAAATTGTCCAGTCTTAAAGGATGTTGATTTTCTCTATCATTTATTTCCCATCACCAATTGGAAGTGATTTCTGATAAGCTGATTATTTACTGATCTCAGTGTTGAATATTTATCTGTAACAGTTCTAGAAGTATTTAGGCCCCATTAATAACAATTCACCTAGTTCATTTTCATGAACTGGGGCAGTGGCCATTCCAGCCTGGCATTGTGGGTAACCTCCTTATTTTGAAACACAGACCTTACAAATATCCACTTCTCAGTTCTAACTATCAAAAAATATGCATAAGACCATTATCACCAAAATTAATAACTACATTCACATTTTCTCTACCAAGGCTTATAACAATTGCGGGAAATCAGGAGGCTGAGTTTCTGCCTCTTTTAAAGAGAAAAATTATCAGAGATTTAACAACATTCAAGTCAAATAACTTATAGCAAGTAGTAAGGGTGGAAATAAAATTGAAGACTTTCAAAGTGAAATACTTTGGTCTTTTTCCATACCACTAAGTTTCCAATACATAATTAACTGCAGTTACATAAAATCTGGTTAACTGTAAATCCAGAATATGTTTTGCAAAAGTAATTAAATAAGTGACAATGATTGGGTAAGTGACTTCAATAACACCATGAAGAGGCATGTATTATCATAAACAATTTTGGCAATTCAGAAACCACTGTATTGTTTCTTTTTGTTTTCTTTTTAGCTCTAGCCTCTCTTGAATTAGTTGGTTTGCTCTTCTAGGCATTATGAATTTAATTTTGCATTTGGGGGACTATTCTGCCTCCACCTCACCTCCCAACTCCCACAGTTAGATTGTGGATGCTTTGAAAGCAGGAATCCTTCTTCACTTTTTATTGATACATAGTAATTGTACATACTAATTAGATACAAGTGAATGTGATATTTTGATCCATACATACAATGTGCAATGAATAGTATTTAAGATATCTATTACCTCAAACATTTATCATTTCTTCCTGTTGGGAACAAATTTTCTCTTCCAGCTATTTTGAAATACAAAATAAATTACTGTTAACTACAGTCACCCTACTGTGCTATGGAACAGAACTCATTCCTTCTATCTAACTGTATGTTTGTACCCATTAACCAGCCTCTCTTCAGTCTCCTCTGCTCAACACTTCCCAGCCTCTGGTAAGCATCATTCTACTCTCTACCTTGAGGAGATTCACTTTCTTAGTGCCTATATATGATTGAGACCATGTGATATTTGCCTTTCTGTTCCTGGCTTATTTCACTTAACATAATGACCTCCAGTCCATCCATGTTGCTGCAAATCACAGGATTTCATTCTCTTTTATGAATAAATAGTATTCCATTGTGACATATACCACATCTTCTTTATCCATTCATTTGCTTATAGACACGTTGATTCCAGATCTCATCTATTGTGAATAGTGCAACAATAAACACTGGAGTCAGATACCTTTTTCATAGACTGATTACCATCACCTTGTGGTTTTGATTTGCATTTCTCTGTTGAGTAATGATGTTGAGTATTTTTTTATATACCTGTTGGTCATTTGTATGTCTTCTTTGAAAAATGTCTATTGACATATTTTGCCCATTCTTAAATAGGAATATTTATTTTTTTGCTATTAAGTTGTTTGAGCTTCTTATATATTCTTTTCATTAATCCCTTGTGAGACGGACAGTTTGCAAATATTTTCTCCAATCTGTGGGCTGTTTATTCACTTTGTTGACTGTTTCCTTTGCAATGCAGAAGTTTTTTGCTTGATATAATCCCAATTGTCCATTTTTGCCTTGGTTGCCTATGCTTTTAAGGTCATACACAAGAAATCTTAATCTAGACAAATGTCCTAGAACATTTTCCCATGTTTTCTTCTAGCAGTTTCATAATTTCAGGTTTTAGAGGTAATTCTTTAATCCATTTTGATTTGATTTTTGTGTATGGTGAGATATAGGGGTCTAGTTTCATTCTTTCGTATATGAATATCCAGTTGTTCTAGCACTGTTTATTGAGAAAACTGCTCTTTCCCCATTGTAAATTCTTGGAAGCTTGATAGAAGATGAGTTGGTTGTAAAGGTGGGGATTTATATCTTGTTCTCTATTCCATTGGTCCATTTTTTTTATGGCAGTACCAAGCTGTTTTTGTTACTATAGCTCTGTAATAAATTTTGAAGTCAGGTAGTGGGATGCCTCTAGCTTTGGTATTTTTCCTTGGTACTTTTTCTTTTTGGGGGGCTATTCAGGGTCTTTTGTGGGCCCATATATATTTTCAGATTGTTTTTACTATGTCTGCAAAGAATTTCATTGGTATTTTGATAGGGACTGTCCTCAATCTATAGATCACTTTGGACAGGACTGACATTTTAATAATATTAATTCTTCTAATAAATGAGTATGGAATATCTTTCCATTTTTTGTATCCTCTTCAGTTTGTATTCAGAGTTTTTTAGTTTTCCTTGTAGAAATCTTTAGCTTTTTGGTGGCATTTAATTCTAGGTATTTTATATTTTTTTGCAACTATTGTAAATAGGATTGCTTTCTTGATTTCTCTTTCGAGTTGTTTGGTGTACAGAAATGCTACTGATTTTTGTACTTTGATTTTGTGTCCTGCAACTTTATTGGATTTGTCAATTCTAACAGTTTTTTGGTGGAGTCCTTACATTTTTCTAAATATAAGATCATGTTATCTAAAAGTAAGGCTAATTTGACTTTTTCCTTTCCAACTTGAATGCCCTTTATCTCTTTCTCTTATGCCCTGGCCAAGACTTTCATTTTTGTGTTGAATGATAGCAGTGAAAGTGGGCACCCTTGTCTTGATCCAGTCTTTAGAAGAAAGGCCTGTGATTTTTTCCTGTTCAATATGATGTTAGCCATGGGTTTGTCATAGAAGGCCTTTATTATTTTTAGGTATGCTTATTCTATACTCATTTGATGAAGGTTTTTATCATGAAGGAATATTGAATTTTCTCAAATGCTTTCTTGGCATCTGTTAAAATGGCCATATGATTTTTGTCCTTCATTCTGTCGATCTGATGTATCACATTTATTGATTTGTGTATGTTGAACCATCCTTGCATCCCTGGGATGAGTTCCGTTTGGTCATAATGAGTGATATTTTTAATGTATTGTTGAATTGTTTGCTAGTATTTTGTTGAGGATTTTTGCATATATATTCATTAGTGATATTGACCTGTAACATTCTTTTTTCTTGTCTGGTTTTGGTATCAGGTCATTCTGGTCTCACGGAATGAGTTAGGAAATGCTCCTTCCTCTTCAATTTTTTTAAAGAGCTTGAGAAGGATTGTATTAGTTCTTTTTAAAGTGTTTGGTAGAATTTAGCAGTTAATCCATCAGGTCCTGGGCTTTCTTTTCATGGGAGACTTTTAATTAAATCTTTGATATCATTACTTATTACTGGTTTATTGATGTTTTCTGTTTCTTCATGGTTCAGTTTTGGTAGATTGTGTGTTTCCAAGAATTTATCCATTTCTTCTAGGTTTTCCAATTTGTTGGTGCATAATTGTTGATAATAGTCTCTAGTGGTTCTTTGTATTTCTGAGGTTGTTATGTTCTTCATTTCTGATTTTATATACTTGTATGTTCTTTTTTTCTTAGTCTAGCTCAGGTTTGTTGATTTTATCTTTTCAAAAAATCAACTTTTTGTTTCATTGATCTTCTGTATTTTCTTGTTTTTCTTGTATTTTCTTCTTTCAATTTCATTTAGTTCTGCTCTGATCTTTATTATTTCTATTCTTACACTAATTTACAGTTTGATTTGCTCTTGCTTTTCTAGTTCCTTGAAGTTCATGAATACATTGCTAATTTGAAGTATTTCCCCTTTTTGATATAGTCATTTATTGCTATAAACTTCCCTTTTAGTACTGCTTTTGCCATATCCCATAAATTTTGCTATGTTGTATTTCTATTTCAATTTATTTCAATAATTTTTTTAATTTCCTTTTTAATTTCTTCATTGACCCATTGGTTGTTCAGGACCATGTTGCTTAATTTCTGTGTGTTTCTGTATTTTCCATGGTTCTTCTTGGAACCTTATTAATTTCTACTTTTATTCCTTTGTCCCAGGGTCAGCTTCCCTGGTGCACTGCATAACTCATTCCCCAAGGTGTAGGGCAGTGTGTGGCCTACCATGCTGGGGACCCAGCTGCACAGGCATGGGGACCCAGGGCTCCAGCAATGGGGAGATGCGAAGGCCATTGGGCCCCAGGGCAGAATGTACTCTGCAGGAAACTGGGCCCTCAAAATGGTGCCACAATATAGCTGCTTGGGTCTCAGTGGGTATGTGGCATCCAGTGTGAACTCCTTCTCTGCAACAATGCCATCACATGTACTACATGCAGCTCCCTGTTAGTCAAAGGGCCCGTGAGGGCCAAGAGGCTCTCCTATGGCTAGAATTACAGTTGTCTATGGTGGGAATGTGGACACTGAGCTTACCTTTTGCCTGAAATGAGGAGGTCCTCCTGGCTCTGAGCCTCTGCTGGCAAGGATGGCTGCTTTCTTCTCTTCTTTCATGCCTTAAAGGTTCCCCATCACTTCCCTGCTAAATTCCAGTGTTCTGTTCTAGAAGCTCTATTTCACATGTTGTCATCTACTCCCTGTCTTGGTCCTTCTTTATGCCATCATTTATTTTTGCATTTACCAGATGCTGGGAAAGGTGCCTCATTCCTTGATCCTACATTTGGTACTCCTGATTCTTCACAGATAATTTTAACAAATGCACTGATATACTAATTATGTGATTTCAATCTGAGAACAATTGATTATTACAAAAAAAAATCTCTTTAGGAAAAAAGAAATGTAGTTTCCTTATATTTAGGCAGAGTTAAATAAATTCCATAGCACTTATTAGCCTTTACTGGTTCCAAATTTCCTTAGATTACTACACCAATATCTTCAGTTTTGCAGGGCATAGAATTTGTTAAATGCCCTTTGTGATTATCAAATATCTTTAGCATATTTATCTAGATGACCGCCAAAAAAATAAACTAAGTGATATTATTTTTTGCCTCTCCAAAGTTAATGTGATCTTCTATTTTATCTTGCATAAAATTACATTCTTTGTGACAATTCAGTTTACCCCTGGTAAATTATGTGACAAGTCGAAATGGCAAGATTGTATTAAATGTAACTGTTATTTCTTGAGCATTTTTTCTCTCTCTCTGGCATTAGAATAAGGATATCATTACCTGAATCACATAGTTTCATTTTTGTAAAGCTTTTATATATTTTAACTAAAATAGTTATACAGACAGAGTGAAACAAATGCATATATACTGATATACATATATATGTATTTGTGTGCATGTTATTTCTTTTAGCTGGATGGGCACATTTATGCTTACCACTGAGTACAAAAAAAGAAGAGTGAAGAATAAGGAAGATAATAGATGCAGGGGAAATAGACCTATCATAGTAATACAAACAGAAATAGAAAACAAAAGAATATTTGTTAATAAATGTGCTCCTGTATGTATGTGTATATATATATATAAAAACCATAGGGTCTGTACTTTTGATCTATGATTTTTCATGTTCGATTCACCTTTTATTGGCTCTAAGATTGTAGGAGTGGGATGGGGGTGTGTGTATATATGTGTGTGCATGCACATATGCTTATAAGAAACACTTTTGCCTTAGCACTGTCACAGCAACAGTTTGAAATTGGGAATTTATTACAGAGAATGGGAAGTTTTTACCTAAGACTTTTTGACCCAGAGCATAAGGGAAAAAAATATAAAAAATTCAAAGACAACTACACTGAGGACCAAATTATCATGGCTTGTGGCAAAAATACAGAAACCTGGCTCACCAGATATCTATAATTGTCCACTCAAACTGAAATCACCATGTACTGTCCCAGACAAAAAGAGTGACTACATTTTTCTTCACTTAACCTTTTGGCCTCAATTTCCTTCTCCTTTTGGTCTCCTTTTGAGGTGTGAAGAATGCTCATTTATTTGCTTTCACTGTGGTCTCACAAGAAATGGTGGATGCATAGAAGTAGATAGACAGCAAAACATGGAATACCACTGATGAACAAAGGAGTTTGCCTCCCAGTGGTAGTGGAGGGAGGGAGCCAGTGGTTTGAAGATGAGGAGTTGAAAATGAGTTAAGGCATTACAATGATATACAGCTTCAGGTTTCTAAATGTAATATGAAAATATGGGTCTTTATGTTCAAATTAAGGACCAATAGCAAAAACTATATAAAACTATGTTCTTGGTTTTTTATTTCCCCTTGTAGTTTATAATTTGTTTAATCTTTATTTTTTATTTTCCTTCATTTTTTAAACTACGCAGACATCTTTTAATGTAAATGAGGTCAATTCATTTTGAAAGTAGTTCAGGCAATGTCTATGAATAAGCTAATATAATTTAATATTATTGCTCCCCTCCACCCCTACCAAATTTATTTTTGAACCAAAGATCCTCATGGGTAAGTTTTTTTCTTCCATTGATATATTAGGTTGTTCTTCTCTCTCAGGTTTCTTTAATAACTACATTTAGAAAAATGAAAGTCAGTAGTTATTTCTTATTCATCAAATATGGGTCATATATGAGCATTCACATATATTATTTCTAATCCTCACCACAGCTCTGTGAAAGCCAATTACCAGTTCTGTTTAGTTTTATATGAAAATATGTATAAGGAAAGTGAAGAAGGAATGGTAGGTATTGGGATCTGTAATATTACATGTGAGGAAACTGAGGCTGTAATAAATTCTAGACATGTTCATCCAAATTCTCTGAAGGAAAGAAAGTACAGACTTCCTACCTCAATTCAATGAAGAATCACTCTTCCGAGATGTTCTGTCCCAGGAATTCCCCTCCTAGGATATATGTGTAAAATTCTGCCTCACATATAAAAAAAAAAAAATCAAGAATTAACCTAAAATGTCCATCAGCCAATAAAATTATGGTTTATCTATACATAGAATATTATGAAAAAAATTAAATAGATGCATTTTTATACATTGGTGTGGAGAGTCTCTAAAGTATACTGTGTTAAGCTGAAAAATGCAAAGAATAAAACAGTACACAGAGCATAAGCTCTTTGATATGATAACACTTCATATAACACAGATAATATAATGTAATAGTAATATTAAGGTTATTTTGGTATATTTTCATAACATCTATGATTATATATAACTGGCAATATATAATATTTAAATACACACACAGAATACCAAAAATATTAATTAAAAGCCTGTAATAATAATTTTGAAGAGAAGTTTGGAAAACATAGAGAAGTTTATTTTCATTTTGTAACTTGCTGTGTGATTTTGAGACAGGCAGACTGGTTTCCTATTTTGGTGTGGTCCACACGAGGGGAGCAGAGGTCTCTTGCTCAAGCTGAGGATTGCTGAATTTCTAGCCAATTGAAATCAAGAGATCAAAAACCTGTTAACCCCAAGTTCCTGCTTTAGAGGGCTAGGAACTTTCCTGGAGCCTCTACAGGTGCAGTTAGGCTTAAGCTCCAACTTACAGTAACATTTTCTTCATTTTAATAGTAAAAATCACTCCCAGAGGTGGAGATTTAAAATGCTAATGCAGTATACAATGTATGAAGTATGTAAAGCTACTGTGCAGGCACAAGAAAAACCCCTCCTATAAATGCTTTGACATAACCAATTACCACACAATCCTTGAGGAGCAGCCCAAACTTTTCTTTTCCTTGTGTATAAGGTAAATAAAACGTTTTTCTTTGTTGCTATGTCTGGTGATCTCTCTTGATTTCTACCCTGGGACAGTACAAGAGCCCAGGAGCATCAGTGACAATTTCATTTTTTTTTTTTTTAGACAGGGTCTCCCTCTGTTGCCCTGGCTAGAGTGGAATGGCGGTATCACAGCTCACTTCAACCCCAAACTCCTGGGCTCAATTGATCCTCCTGCCTCAGCCTGACTAGTAGGTAGGACTACAGGCACCTGCCACTACACCAGCTAATTTATTTTTATTTTTATTTTTGTATAGACGGAGTCTCGCTATGTTGCTCAGGCTGGTCTGGAACGCCTGGCCTCAAGCAATCCTCCCGCCTCTGTCTCCCAAAGTGCTAGGTTTACAGGCGTGAGCCACCATGACCAGCTTGATTTGATTTTTTTGTAGTTTGTTATTATATTGCTATATTATTTTTAGAATAAAGGAAGCTAAGTTTCTCAGGGGGTGGGATTATAGATTGTTATTCAATTAATCATATTTATTCGTATTAAATGTGCACAAAATAAATATTCTTTTAAATTAAAGGCAACAACAAGATTCATGACCATAAAGCATAAAACTTCTTTAAGAACTCTAACGGGAAAAAAAATTTATTAAACACACACGCAGAGGTTGGGAGCAAACAGGACAAAAACCAGACACACAAGGGAACCTCATAAATAGAACACAATAACAAAAAGCCAGGAATCATTTAAACAAATACCTACTACTCAAAATCAATATGGACTTACCGAGTGTCCCTGTTGAAAGGCCGGCTTTGAAAATTCGTTAACCCAAACATTTGGTCGTTTACAAGAGACACATGTACACAAACTAAGTAATAAATAAGCAAGTGTCTCAGGGGCCTTAGCAAAGAGGGGTAAAGGCGAAGGGGAGGCAGCACAGGGCTTCTGTGGACTCCAGTGTGCCCAGGGGGCGTCAGCCTTAGGCCTCAGACGTCACCAGCCTTCACAGCCCACCGCTGCCTCTGTTATGCCACCACCAGCTCCGCACGCAGCGCGCCAAAGTGCCGGCGTAGGACGGCGGCGGGCGGGTCCTGGGAGCCGCGTCCCTTCCCGGCAGCCCAGGGGCGTGGAAGCATGAACTCTGCAGGCCCCACTCAGCTCCCGCGAAGATCCACACTCAGCAGACGCCCAACATGCAGGATGCCTACGCTTCCCCCATCTGAGCGGTGTCAAGAGAGTCAGAAGAGGCCCACTGCAGACCCAGGAGTTTTGGGAGAAGTCCTATTTTTTTTTTAGACAGAGTCTCACTCTTGTCTTGTGGCACGGGCTAGAGTGCAGTGACGTCATCACGGCTCGCTGCAACCGCAAACTCCTGGGCTCAAGGGATCCTCCCGCCTCACCCTCCTGAGTAGCTGGGACTGCAGGCGCCCGCCACAACGCCCGGCTAATTTTTCTGTTTTTAGTAGAGACAGGTCTCACTCTTGCTCAGACTGGTCTGAACTCCTGAGCTGAAGTGATCCTCGAGGCTCGGCCTCCCAGAGAGAAGTCCTCTCTTTAACACAATTCAAACTCTTAGGAATGCAGGGAAGTTCTGTATAAAACAAACAAAAAACCTTTGTTTTGAATCATACCAATGACTATTCTATTTATGAAGGATTTCTTGATTCTATTTTCTGTATTTTCACTGAAATCCCTGTCAGCCCTTCAATAATTTTACAAATAATTAGTAAGGTCGTTGTTGTTGAAGAGATACATATCTGTGTGTGTGTGTGTGTCTGTTTTCTCTGCCCATGTTAGCCAAGTATGTCACCAAGTTATTATATTTGCACCTACATTATTTAGGTCATAAAATGCTGGGACAGTACAGAGAAGATATCATTTTTAAGATCATTTTAGTGGTATCTCTCAGAGCTGAAAGACTCTAACTGAAAGGCTCCACAAGTGCCGTGATCAGAGAATAAAAAAGGCCTATCACAAAACGTGTTAATGTGACATTCCAGAAAACCAGGGATTAAAAGAAAATATTTATAACCGTTTAGACAAAAATCATGTATACAAAGTCTGGAGTAATCAGAAAGACACAGTCTTCTTTCCAACAAACAACATAGGAAGCTAGATGACAGTGAAGAATATCTTCAAAATTCTAGCAGAAAAACATGATTGTAGCCTAGTATTCTTCACCCTGATACACTATTAACCAACAATGGCAGTAAACTAATAATATTTTTAGATTTGCAAGGTCTGAAATGTATTACTTCTCATGCACTCTTCCTAGGAAACTACTGAAAATGTGTTCCTACTAAAACTAGAGATGTAAAAAAAATCTGACATATTCTACCTATTCCGGGCCAACTGATTATCAACTTCCACTCAATTCTCCAGTGCTTTCCTGCCAATCTTCATGAGTCTGACACAACAATTTGCTACCTTATCACTTTCTTATATTTGGCTTAATTGCTAGACCTGATATTCTTTGGGTATTTGTTCAAGGGTTTTTTCGCCTGAGTACATTGAATGCAGATAATTAGTTCCAGGAGTGACCACATCTCTATGTGACACAGAAGATTTTGAAAAGATGTGGCATAATGACTATTGCATTAAGTGGGCTAAAAAATTACATTGAAATCAGTAAAAGGTGGAATCTATATTGTGTAGAATAAATAAGGACAAAAGAAAATAAATGTGAGTGTTATTTAGAACCTTAAAGAGTTAAAGAGATGAGGAGAACATCCACTACATCTGTATACAAACCTATCTATCCAAACCATCTTTGTGCTTCACCAAGGTGCGGGTAATTAGGAATATTATCTAGCTCCCCATAGAGAAGATGGCATATCTGCAGAAGACATGCCAAAAAAGATTTCAGCTTTGAATGCCAGATATTATCAGAGAAGAAAGACTAACTAGCAGAAGATTGATAATCACATATGTAGTCAAGGATATTTTTTTTTCTTAATTGAATAGGAAAAACCAGCCCAAAATAGATAGAATTCACTAGGTTGTGTCTACAGTTAAGATGAATGGACTGGGTGCAGTGGTTCACAATTGCAATCCTAGCACTTTGGGAGGCTGAGGAGGGAGGACCCCTTCAGGCCAGGAGTTTAAGACCAGCCTGGGCAAAATAGCAAGACCCAATCTCTACAAAGCATTTTTAAAAATTAGCCAGGTGAGGTGGCATGCACCTGTAGTTCCCAACTACTCGGCTGAGCTAGGAGAATTTCCTGAGCCCAGGAGTTTAAAGTTGTAGTGAGCTATGATGATGCCACTGCACTCTAGCCCAGGCTACAGAGCTGTCTCAAAAAAATAAATAAATAAATAAATGATCATAAAGATATAGTTCTCATTAGTCAAGATAGACCAGTTATACTGATGTAACAAATAACTCCAAAACCTTAACATAGAAAACATTAATTTATTGCTCAAACCCAGTGGGGACTCTTTGGGAGAGGGAAGGATTCTACTTCAGGAACCCTGAATGAGAAAGGTTTGATAAACAAGTGGATATTTTGCAATATGCCTTTTTAGCTTTCAATAGAAATACTATATATCACTTCCACTCACTTTTTGTTGGCCAAAACAAATTACACGACTATGTCTAACTTACAAAGGGACAGAGATGTACAATCATATCATATTTCTGGAAAAAGTAGTGAAACAGGATATTCGTGAGAGCCCTTCTCACTGCCATATACTATTATAAAATTCTAAATATAATGTAAAATAAATAAATATCTAGGCTACTAAGGAGAAAAATAATGTTACTTGGAAGTAAATAAAAAGCGGAGTTAAATGAGAGATTTCAAGAAAAAGAGGACATATTTTAAGAATTGCCTATACAGCCATATTGAGCTTTTATACAGAGGGAAAAAAAGAACTATCTTTGTGTAGTTATGAAATATGTTCTTTCACCAAAATTTTCTCAAGGAAATATCTCCAGGTATTGAAGGATGAATTTCAAAAGGAATTTTGGAACAGGGATATTATTGATGAAAATGGATGCTGATAGATCCATTTATTGAAGAAATCAGTAAATAAGGACATTAAAAGCAATATCTGCAGCTGGCTAATATTATCTAAGTGTTGAAAGAAATACATTACAAAAAGTGTACAATATAGAAACACACAGAAATGTTTTCACAGTTCCAATTAGATTAATAGAATGGTGGAAGGCTGAAAATGTAAAGATATAAAATATAATACTTCTCTTTCGAATATAATCAAGTTATTGTAAGAATTAACAATAGCTACAGAAGTTTTAAGATAATCAACAAAATATATGTACATATAAAACATTAATGGCACTAATTGATTTAATTTCTAAATTTAAGAAATCATACTGAGTTCAATAAAAGATTAAAACCCTGAATAAAACTTGGTCCCAATACTATTTATATAGTATCCCTAATGCTTAACACAATTCTTGGTTACATAATGGGCATTTAAGAGACATACTGATTTGCTGAGCTACATAAAAGGCAAGTTACAAAAAGTAAAAAGGCAAGATGTAGACCAAGTGTATGATTCCCCAAAATAAAGTAATATATGTAAATTTTTTCATATACAAAAGACATGCTTAAAGCAAATTACAGTTGGTCCATCGTATTGTGGGCTCTATATCCTTGAATTTAACCGATCAAGGATTGAAAATACTAGGGAAAAAAAATTCCACAAAGTTTCAAAAAGCAATACTTGAATTGGGGAGCACCAAGTACTATGTTGAATCCATGCTAATAAGTGATGTGTATGCATTGTATTAGATATTGTAAGTAATCTAGAGATGACTTAAAGTATATATGAGGATGTGCCTAGGACGGTTATATGCAAATACTGTGCTATTTTATATAAGGGACTTGAGCATCTATGAATTTTGGTATCCACTTTGATCCTGGAACAAATCCCCACAAATACTGAGGGACAACTGTACAAAAGTTAGACTAAAACACCAGACAAAATTATCTGTCTGATGTTAATGTTGCCATTCTCCTTCTTCTTCCCATGTTTAAGTCAGTAAAATTTAAGGGAGATATCAAGTGAAAAAAGAAAGTAGCAATGTAATGATGAAAGGTGCAGACAAATGTGAAAAGGCAGAATCTGTTTATGTCCAAACATTAGCAAGGCATTTCAATATACAAAGCAAAATTTCTTTGACAAATACTAGGAGTGATGGAAAACATAGCTGTAATGATATTTTAATTCATTGTTACCATTATATGGCAGTTAAAGTGGAGAAAAAGAAAGACAAAAAAATCAGAAACACACAAATTATGGGATTTGATTCCATCTATATGTTTTCTCTTTACTTCTGTTATTTTTCTTTATGTCAGCTAATGAGCTTGAGTCGGTTGAGTGCTTTGTACTATTGCAGAGCTTTCTCGTGCCCATGACTTAAGACTTAGCTAATACAGCAGAAATTTCTGAAGCCAGAAATCTTTTAAAAATTATTTCAAAGGCCGAAATTTATGTTCTTGGATACGCCCACTGAAATTATTTCAACATTGTTTAATCAACATTCTTCTCCACTCCATATTCAAGTGTTAACAAAGTGTCTTATATTCATTATTCTTTCTGATTTTTACAATCTGTTTACTCCATTATAGAGTTGTGATCTTGGATTGAATTGATTGCTTAGGAGAGATCTTCTAAAGGCCTGAAAATACAGCATTCTATATTTCCAAGAAGATTGCATTTTCAGGATGACTAATTAGCCAAAAGGCATTAATGTACTTGATGTTCCATTGTCTTATAAAGCATTGTTGTTTTCTTATTGAAAAGCCAAATACTGAGTTTGATCTTGGTAAATTTGCTCTAGTCTAAGTATGTTAGGTTCAAACTTCTCATGTGTGAAAAAAGACAACTAATGTACTATAAATAAATGAATATAAACTAAGTCGTTGGGATTCATAATGAGAGATGAAATTAAGGACTTATCCTCTTATCAGTGAAATGAGTTATTTGGAGTAGTCATTTGGATTATTTTTCAGTAAAAGTTTTACAAAAGTCTAAATTAGAAACAAACTAAACCAAATTAGAAATCATGTGCAAAATATAAATGCAAATTTATTTTTAGAAAGTAAACTGATGTCTGATTGAAAACATAAGCCTGGGGGATTATGATTTTTAATTCTTTATATGTCATGAGTTGAATGATAATACATACTTTTATTTCAGTGAAAACGTTTTTGTAAAAACTTTTAGGGTTCAACTATATCTTAGCAATTGTAAAGTCTAATTCCTCCTTTTTCCTATGGGGCAATAGCAGCCTAGAGAAGTTACCTCCTCTAAGGACACAGAGCCGGCACAAAGATTGGAACCCAGGGTTTCAGCATCTAAATCTTTTCTTTCCAGAGATCTAAAGATCATTATCATACCTCTTTATATGACTTGTTAATCATATTTTTGGCTAACATATTTAAAAACTACCTTTGGAGATACCAGAACTGTATTTTATCAGAAAATCTGAAGGGGATAATTCAAAAGAAACGGAGTTATAGTTGGAGTTTTCAAAGAGTAAAAAATGGGTGGTAGAGGAGAGATAAAGATCTGATCTGGAGAAGATAATTAAGAAAGGGTCAAGCTGGCAGCACCTCTATAAGAAACTAAGAAGGAACAACTATATAACATCAAGATCAGGATATGATAGGTTTCAAAATCAGAAATTTATGAAAGAAAATGCACACAAATATTTTTAGTTAAAAGAACAAAATAGGGCAGAAGATAATGCTGCCTGCCAAACCGCTCAAAATTGCAGGCAAACCTCATTTTATTGTAGTTTGCTTTGTTGTGCTACACAGATGTTCCATTTTTTATAAACCGAAGGTTTGTGGTAACTCTGATTTGAGCAAGTCTATCAGTGCCATTTTGCCAATAGCATGTGCTCACTTCATATCGCTGTGTCACATTTTGATAATTCTCCCAATATTACAAATTTATTATTATTATTATTATTATTATTATATCTGTTATGGTGATCAGTGATTTCTGATGTAACTATTACAGTTATTTGGGGTGCTATGAACCGCACCCTATAAGATGGCGAACCTAATCCATAAACGTTGTATGTGTTCTGACTGCTCCAGCAACCAGCCATTCCCCTATCTTCTCCCTCTCTTCAGACTTTCCTATTCCCTGAAACAAACCATATTGAAATTAGGCCAATTAATAACCCTACAATGACCCGTGAGTGCTCATGTGAAAGGAAGAGTTGCAAGTCTCTCACTTTCAATTAAAAGCTAGAAATGGTAAGCACAGTGAAAAAGTCATGTTGAAAGCTGAGATAGGCTGAAAACTAGGCCTCTTGCACCAAACAGTTAGCCAAGTTGTGAATGCAAAGGAAAAGTTATTGAAGGCAATTAAAAGTGCTACTCCAGTGAACACAAAAATGGTAAGAAAGAGAAATAGACTTATAGCTGACGTAGAATACGTTTTAGAAGCCTGGGAAGATCAAACCAGCCACAGTATTCCCATAAGCCAACACCAAAGTCAGGGCAAGGCTCTAACTCTCTTCAAATCTGTGAAGGCAGAAAGAGATGAAGAAACTGTAGAAGAAAATTTTGAAGGTAGTAAAAGTTGGTTTATGAGGTTTAAGGAAAGAAGCCTTCTCCATAACAGAAGAGTGCAAGGTATAGCCGCAGCAAGTGCTGATGTAGAAGCTGCATTATCGAAAAGATCTAGCTAAGATCATTGATGAAAGTAGCTACACCAAACAACAGATTTTCAGTGAAGATGAAATAGCCTTCTGTCAGAAGGAGATGCCATCTAGGACTTTCATAACTATGGAAGAGAAGTCAATGCTTTACTTCAAAGCTCCAAAGGACAGGCTGACTCTCTTGTTAGAGGCAATGCAGCTGGTGGCTATAAGTTGAATCCCATGCTCCTAGGGCTTTCTGAAAACCCTAGGGCTCTTAAGAATTATGCTAAATCTACTCTTCCTGTGCTTTATAAATGAAACAACAAAGCCTGAATGACAGACATCTGTTGCAGCATGATTCACTGACTATTTTAAGCTCACTGTTGAGACCTACTGCTCAGAAAAATAAAAAGTCCTTTCAAAATATGACTGCTCATTGACAATGCACCTACTCATCCAAGAGCTCTAATGGAGACATACAAGGAGATCAATGCTGTTTTCATGCCTACTAACACAACATCTATTCTGAAGCCCATGGATCCAGGAGTAATTTTGACTTCCAAATATTATTAGATAAGAAATACATTTTGTAAGCTGTCATAGATAGTGATTCTTCTGATGATTCTGTGAAAAATAAATTAAAAACCTCCTGAAAAGCATTCACCATTCTAGATGCCATTAAAAATTTAGTAGAAGCAAAGAAATAGTAAAAATAAGAGCATAAATAAATGAAAAGGAACTAAAAAAATGCAAAAAATCAAGGAAAAAAGATTTTTTTGAAAGATAAAAAAATTAACATACCTTTAGCTAGAGTAACCAAGAAAAAAAGAGAAAAGACCCAAATAAATAAAATCAACAGGAAAATGGAGACATACAACTGAGGCCACAGAAATACAAAATTAAAAACCATTAGGAGCAACTACAAGCCAAAAAATTAGAAAATCTATAAAAATTGGTAAGTTCCTGCACATATACAACTTATCAAAATTAAATCTTGAAATAGAAAACCTGAACAAATCAATACAAGTAACAAGATTGAGGCCATAATAAAAAGCATCACATCAAGAAAAGGTCAAGATTTGATGGCTTCACTTCTGAATTCTACCAAACATTTAAAAAAGAAATAATACTAATTCTACTCAAACTCTTCAACAAAATTGAACACATTTTTGTTCAATCAGAGCCTTACCCTGATACCAAATCAGAGAAGGACACAAGAAAAAAAAAAACTATAGGTCAATATTCCTGATGAAACATAGATGCTAAAAATATTGACAAAATACTAGTAAATTAAATTAAATAATACATTAAAAAGATCAGTCACCATGAACAAGTGAGGTTCAGCCAGCAAAACAAGGATGGCTCAAAATATGCAAATCCATAAATATGATATCTCACATTAACAGAACCAAAACAAAACTATATGATCATTTCAATAGATGCTGAAAAAGCATTCAATAAAATGCAATATTTCTTTATGATAAAAACCTCCAACAAACTTGGTATAGATGGAACATACCTCAAGACAATAAATGTAATACATGACACACCCACAGCAAACACAATACTGAACAGGGAAAAAATTGAAACTTTTTCTCCAAGAACTAGAAAAGACAAGGATGCCTGCTTTCACCACTGTTATTCAATCTAATACTTAAAGTGTTAGGCAGAGTAATGAGACAAGGGGAAAAAAAAGGCATCCAAATTGGAAAGGAAGAACTCAAATTATTCTTCTCGGACAACATAATTTTATATTTAGAATACCCTAAAGACTTCACCAAAAATTGTTAGAATAATAAAAGAGTTCAGTAAAGTTGTAGGACATGAAATCAACATATGAAAATCAGTAGCATTTATGTAGGCTAACAGTGAACAATGTGAAAGAGAAATCAAGAAAGCAATCCTATTTACAATAGCTACAAAAAGTATAAAATAACCCAGGAATAAATTCAACCAAAGAAGCTAACGGTTTCTACAAGGAAAATTCTGGTGACAGAAATTGAAGAAGACACACACACAAAAATGGAAAGATATTACATGCTTATGGATTGGAAGATATAATATTATTAAAATGCCAATACTACCCAAAGCAATCTACACATTTAATATAATCCCTATCAAAATACAAAGGACATTTTTCACAGAAGTAGAAAAAATAATCTGAAAATTTATATGGAACCACAAAAGACCTAGAATTGCTAAAGTAATTCTGAGCAAAAAGAACAAAGCTCGTAGAAGGGCCTCATTAGTGGCTATTTTGGTCAATCTGATGACTGCGTGACGTGGTGTCTTCCTATTTGCATTGAATCTCCTTGGGGTCCGTTGAGCTTCTTGTACCTATATATCTAGATTTTTAGCAAGGCCTGGAAAATTCTCCTCTATTAATTCTTCAAATAGCTTATCCAGCCCTTGAGTGTTTTCCTCTTCACCTTCCAGAACCCCTATCATCCTCAGGTTCGGTTTTTTCACATAATCCTACATTTCTTGTAGGCTTATTTCTTTTCTCTTAATTTTCTGCTCAATTTCTGTGACTGACTTATTTAATTGGAGGAGTTGTCTTCAATCTCTGAGATTCTTTCTTCTGTGTAATCTACCCTGTTCTTGAGGCTTTCCACAGTGTTTTGTAGTTCCCTGTATAAGTCCTTCATTTCCAGGAGATCGGTTTGATTTTTCTTTAATATTTCAATTTCTTTAGTGAATTTTTCTTCCAAGTCCTGGATTTTTTTCGTGGTTTCTTTGTGTTGGTTATCCATTTTTTCTTGCATATCATTCAGTTTTCTTACAATCCATGTTTGAAATTCTTCTTCTGTCATTTTAGTGTTCTGAGTTTGGTTAATGTCCATTGCCGGGGAGCTGTTGTTCCTCTTTGGGGGTGTGCTTCCGTTTGAGTCTTCATACTTTCAGAGTTCTTTCGCTAGTTCCTTCTCATCTGGATCAGTTGTTCTTTCTTGCCTTTAGATTTTCGTTTGGATAATGACATGCCCTGTTTAGTCTCTGAGCCAGTAGGTGGTGTTTGT
>CAUYSK010074433.1:0-34125 GCA_963575035.1 Avahi laniger | reverse complement strand
CTACAGGCATGCGCCACCATGCCCGGCTAATTTTTTCTATATATTTTTAGTTGTCCAATTAATTTCTTTCTATTTTTAGTAGAGACGGGGTCTCGCTCTTGCTCAGGCTGGTTTTGAACTCCTGAGCTCAAACAATCCGCCCACCTTGGCCTCCCAGAGAGCTAGGATTACAGGCGTGAGCCACCATGCCTGGCCTGATTAAGAATCTTTTAATTGCAAAGTTCTCAGAAGACATTAATAATTACAGTACTCTTCTATGACCCCATAAATATTACAAAGAATGTGCATGCATATATATAAATATATAATTTATATATAAAAATGTATTATATACATAATTTATCTATAAGCTCATTGTATATATACTTTATATATAATTTACAATTATAGTATTATATATGTAATTTTAAAGTAACATACATGCATTTATATTAATATAATATAAATACATTATATTCATATATGATGCGTAAATAGTATATGAACACATTATTACATTATATCATTAGGTTACATTATCTTCAGTATTGTTATATTACATATGCATTATCTGTATATGCCAAATATAAATACATTTATAAAATGATCATGTATAAAGTGCCATTTTTCCACACTTTCAGGTGAAAGGATAGGATTCAGAGAAGTTAGTTGATTTGTTCATGGTCACACAACTAGGAAAGGGCAGAAACGGAACTGTAATCTAAATCTGATTTAGATTACAGTCTTAGCTTCTCTAAGACTGCTAATCTTCCTCCATGCTACAACCATTTTTCCTGTCAAATGCAGAAAAAAAGAGGAAAATATGCAGGTTGATTTTATTATTAGAAATCCAGACAGAATATTCATATTTGAAATGTGATAACTGAAAATTTACTGGTATTAATCATAAAAAAACTACAAATGTCAATTTTTATTAAGAAGACTTCTGGTTCTAACGCTGAACCAATCTGTATGGTATATTTCATTGGTTCGATGCATGATTTTGAGTTTTTTTCCATTCTGCTTGTTTTATAGAAAGCTATTGCAGAAAACCTAAGCATTACTATGACAGGAGTTTTGATATTTAAGGGATTTTTTTTCAGTAATCAGCCTTTTTTTCATCATCTACCTTGTAGCACAAAAAGAGTCAGCAGATTGGTTTCAGGAGTGCCATTGCTGTGTTTTATCTTTGGCCCCAAATAGAATCTAACTTTGTGCTTAGCTCCATTTACATCATAATTTGGCCACCAATTCTATTAGCTAATATGTTCTTTGTGAATCTAAGCGAAATTCAATACTTATTCATCTATACTCCTATTTCATTTTCACTAGTCAATTACAAATTTATTTACCTAAGTGTTCACTACAGTTTAGGTTTGAGAAATATCAGGTAGAATTGTCAGAGGCACCATTTCATATTCTTACGTAATTTTTCTCTTCCCCAATAATATTTACATATAGCTTTTGTATGAGAGTAGCTTTACTATCAGTTTCCTAATAATGCACATGCACTAGGACGTGAATATATAAAGCTGTTTTGTCTATCAGTCTCTTTAGGAAAGATAAAATGACTTCAGGATGATAAACGTAGGCTTGGGAGATGGCTGAAATGCAACAATGTTGTGCTAATTAACAGATTGTATGTGGTCAGCAAAGAGACATAGTGCTTGTCTCCTTGAATCTATGACTGCAAACAGTCCCAATGATGTGAGAAGCTTTCAGAGTCACTCCCAGTTAAGAATCCTTCACTTACAAGATTCATATGCCAGACTCCTTGTCTCTGCTTTACTTTTATAACAGCTGGAGGAAAAAAAAAACAATTGAAATAAACCTATCAATCATGGCTTAGAATGATGGGACTGAGGACAGTTGTGTGCTCACGTAGTACATCTGCTAGATTGATCTGTCTAGTTATCCTCTGCTGTGGATCTACCCTTAATTTTCAAATTAAAACTTGTAAAATACTTATTGACCAGAACAACTAAAAAGGATCCTCTATGGCAAGAAATGAAATTTTAATTTATATTTTGGGAAACTACATAGATTCTAAAAGAACAAAGTGATGTAGTAATAAATGAATTATTTAAAATTGTCAAATTTTATAAATTAAAACTAATATCTAATCTATATGTTATTTTAAGCAAAAGCTTATATAATAGCAATATAATACAGATATAAGACTAATATTTATTTTTTTATCCTTTAGACTATTTATGCATATTAAAAGAGCCATGGAAATCCTTTGGATAAAGGGTTGTCCTGTCATTATTCATTGTTGATATCAGAAAACTAGGTGCTGTCAATGTACAAGTCATAGTGAAGAACAAGAATGGAAAGAATAACGTGTGAGCACAGAATCGTGCTGATGGGAGCAATGTAGATGTTGGAGTGATGGTTTTGAACTTGAAAGCACTTTTTTTTTTTTTTGAGACAGAGTCTGTGTTGCCTGGCGGGGGCGAGTGCCATGGCGTCAGCTTAGCTCACAGCAACCTCAAACTCCTGGGCTTAAGCAATCCTTCTGCCTCAGCCTCCCGAGTAGCTGGGACTACAGGCATGCACCGCCATGCCCGGCTAATTTTTCCTATATATTTTTAGTTGTCCAATTAATTTCTTTTTATTTTTGGTAGAGACGGGGTCTCTCTCTTGCTCAGGCTGGTCTCTAACTCCTGAGCTCAAACAATCCGCCCGCCTCGGCCTCCCAGAAAGCTAGGATTACAGGCGTGAGCCACCGCGCCCGGCCAGAAAGCACTTTTGAATGGTGTTCTGAGTTTAATTTAGAAGAAATGCACGTTCTTGAGGGCGTGAGGGGCACATATAAAATTAGAGAGTTCAACCTTGGAGTAGTTTGGAAGGTAGACACAAGAAAAGGGCTATGGAAGGAGATTGGTTAAGGGACTATCATATAGACTCAGCACAATGTAATGAGGGTGGCAATGGAAATAGAAAGCCTAGTATAAGCTCAGAATAATTTATAGGATATAAGACATGAAAGAAGAGATAAAGAAAAGACTACAAGATGACAAAAGTTCAAGCCTGAGTAGCTAAGAAAATGTGATTGGAGATTGAAATAAGGAAGTTCTGAAAGGACTTTAACTTTGGAGAAAAGATAGAAAATTTCCCAGGATGCAAGGATGGTTGGTACTTTAGGTAGCCATGACCATGCAACTATGAGAAGATATCTTAGATTATTTTAACAACTAAATATTCAAATAAATATATTACATATTTTTATTGCAATTTTTGAGTAATCATATTAAAAGAAGGATCATATACTACAGCAGCGTTTCCATGGTGACCGCTGGATGAATGAAAAAGAGTTATGATTTTGGCAATGAGAATCGATCTTGAGGATTGTCACAGCCAAAGGGGGAAAATGTTTAATGAAAAAAGAAATACTGAAGGAACAATGTATAAGGAAAAGTTTTATTTTTTTGAAAAATTGTGGTTATCAAAAATTTATGAACATTTTAGGTTATAGATGATAATAAAATTGAGATACATTTTAACATCCTAAAGGTATGATCTGTCTGTTATCCATTACTTGAGCAGAATGAATAAGAGTAGCATTACCTACCTAATAATCCATTTAGAAGGGACAGCATAATATCGAAGAACTAAAAAGGAACATAGAGCTAGACATGGGACTTAGCTGGGCACTTTATGTGCCCTTCAGCACATCAATTAACCTCGTAGAAATTTTCTTCCCTGGTCTATGAAGTGGAGAAATATTACCTAATTGGGTTTCTCTGGTCTGTGAGGATGAAATCGGATAATGTGCAAGAACTCTGTCAATGTTCAGGTTGGCTGTTATTAGTCCCATTAGATTGTCTGACCAAATTCTTTGCTCTGTGATGCCATCCAAAACATTATCCCTAAAGCAAGTTCTAGTGTGATAACTCCTGGGGGTATACCTGAGGGAACTTCTGCCAAGACATCCCAGGCAGGAGGAAAAATTTATCTTTTTGTCCTGGCACATAGAATGAAACAACTCTCTAAGTGAGCCCTCTTCAAATTCCCATGATCCTCTGCATTGGAAGCAAGAGCTGGAGGAAAGTATTAATGGTAATAAAATGACAAGGACTCACAGTATTGTCTTGTAGGGCCATTTCCCTATAGGGTGGAATCTTTTTTTTATCTCATGCTTTCCTGATGGCTTTAATCAGGCATCAAGGGCTTCTCTGTGCTCTGCTGAGCTCCACAGATGCTGCTACTATGGGTAGGTTACTATTCTGATGTGGTGAATCTATGTGACATAGATAAAAATCTAGTCTAGGAAGGTGAGCTTGGCGTGAGAGGAAGGAAAAAGGTTTTCTCTCTTCTGTGATCTGGAATTGATTCCCAAAGAAGCCTGAAAGAAAGAGAAACTTTAAACAAACAATGAGGGTATCAGAGGGCTTTCCTGGAAGTAGGCTAAAAATGAACAGAAAGTAGATAATGTTCACTTTGAAATTTAAATCTCCTAGCTTCTGCGATCTTAAAGATAACATTCTGGAGGATGCTTCTGTATTATGTTGGAACAGACGTTATGAAAATCTCCTAACCCATAATATAATCCGCTTTTATAGGATGAAGCATTTTGTAGATGAAATTATCCAGTAATTTGCTATAAAATGCATATTGTTATATATTTTTAAAAAAATTGATAAAAAATAGCTGAATGTAAGATCACTCTGTCCAGAAAGGAGATTCACTGATTATTAGATGAACTCATTGTATGCTAGCTGCTGCTAAGTTGCTAATTAAATTCACTTCCTATAAAAATTGATTATTTGATATTTTAATGTTGAAATAAATATATTTCTGAGACGCTTCATGGCTCTGAGTCATAGGAAAAAAAACTTATTTTGCTGTAACCTTTTTAGCAGTTCTTTTTCTAAGCATTAAAAACAAAGTAGAAATTTAAAATTTCTACTCACTGAAACTCTTATGGCTTATCTTCTTTAATGGGTCATGGACCCTATTATAGGATAAAAGGACTACACAAAGATCAGTGTAAGACTTAAGTTCCTGGCAACGCCGGATCTGGACAAACTCATGACTCAGTGTAGCATGGCCTGTGATCTACATTGGGGATCCCTTATATATGCTTCTTTCAATGAACTTTTAAACATTTTTACATGCCAAATTTTTCCTTTGGAATTCGATGCCTCCCTCCAAAAGCTCTGTCCTCTAGAGCAATGGTGTACAAACTATTTTGATGATGCACCCTTATCCATAAACAAATGTGAATACCTACCCTAGAATATGTGTGTATCCCTTAGAATATAAAGTACAACCATGTACCATTGTACTACCATATCACAAGCATCATAAAATATGCACTAAATAGAAATTTAAAGAGAGCTAAAGGCAATATATGTAACCTAAACATTTGTACCCCCGTAATATTCTGAAATAAAAATAAACAGAGCTAAAGATGAAATAAATATTACTATAACATGATTTTATTTGCACTGTATTTATGTAAAATGCAAAAATATTTTTGTACTCAAAATTAAATGTGTTCAATCTGATCAGATTGGGAATTTTTTGTGACTGAAGAGATTATACTAGAGGTTGGAGAAATGTCTCTTCCACTTGCTTGATGTTTACCTGTGCTCATCTTATTAGTAGTGTCTTCATATAGTTTCTTATAGAACCTTTAAGACACTTGCCTATTTTTAAACCACTTGTCCATTTTGTAAGGGTTAATTTAGTTAAAACTAGATAATATGATAATTAGTCCACGTATCAGTTTCATGAGTATTTCAGTTAATCACACTAAGATGACAGCATATGAACCGAAGATACCTTAGTCACCCTGTCTGCAGGGTGGGATTCTCACTCTTTCTTGGACAAATTCTTTAACTCACATGTGCAACATGTGAGTGGCTGAAGTACAAAGCAAATGGACATGGCAGCATCAAACTGTATTTTAAATACTGGTAAAGTTTAAGATCTTAATTAAAATAGAGATATAGCTATACAAATGCTTACATTTCTTCCCACAGTGCAATGGGTTATCTTGAGTAACCCTGAGCATGCACAATCTTCACTTTAGAATACAATTCTTTGTAGAAATTGTCAGTGTTCTCGTAGGTTTTCTTTCTTCTTGTGGTCTAGCTGGTCATAATGGTTTCACTGGTTTTGAGGCACAGTTGCAACACACATACCAATTTAACCTCATGGCCAGAACTAGCCCTATACTGTCTGCTATATTTTTGTAGTCTAGTTCTATTTTGTTTGTTTTTATTAACAACACATCTGGCCTGAGGGTGATCTTTGCTATCTCTGTTTCCAATAACTAATTTTCCATTGAGGGAGAATATGTAACTGACAATGGTTCCAAAAGTTACTCAATAAAAAAAATAGCAAGGAAATGAAGACTTATTTGTGGAACTTCTATAAAAGAGATCACTGATTTGTTCTTAGGCTAGAGGAGACAACGATCTCAAATCTACTGCACCCCATCAACCCCGCCTCTGCAGAGCTTGGGATGGCAACACCTTCTTAGCTTCCTGAAATGCTACTGCGTATTCTCACTCCAGACTGAATAAGTGAAGGACTCTAACCGAAGAAATTTATGAATGCAGAGGAGAGATATAGCCCCTAGATTGAGATCAGTTACACTTAGTGAAGCTGAGATTTCTAGAAAGATGCTGTGGTAGGTAGAATAATGGCATCCCAAATCTGTCCACGTCCTAATCCCCCAAATTTGTGAATATGTTATATTACATGGCAAGGGAGTACTTATGGTAGCAGATGGAACTGAGGTTGCTAATCATCTAACCTTAAAATAGAGAGATTAGCCTCGATTATCTGGGCCGGCTGAATGCAATTATAGAGGTCCTTATAAGAGAAAGAAAGAGGCAGGAGAGTCAGTGTCAGAGACTTGCAGCATGAAACAGACTCAAATAGACATTGCTGGCTTTAAAGATGGGGAAGGGGGCCATGAACCAAGGAACCTAGGCAGCATCTAGAAGCTAGAAAAAGCAAGAAAACCAATTCTTCGGTAGATCCTCCAAAAAGGAATGTAGCACTGCCGATACTTTATTTTAGCCTATAAAGTTGTATTCCAGACTTCTGATTTTTAGAACTATACAATAATAAATTGCAATTAAGTTAGAAAGCTTGTGGTAATTTCTTACAACAGCAATAGAAAACAAATATAGATGCCTTAGGAAAAAATATGCACTTTAAAAGAATGATTCAACTGCAAGAAGTGAAGAGCACGAAGAGAAAATAAGGATGCAACTCAGAGGAGGCTCCTTGTGAAAAGTACAAGATAGTTGCTTTCCCCTGGGAACCTGGAGAGGGGAGGTCGTACTTTTTATATAACCTTAGGTTCCTTTTCTTACGATATAATTTTCTCTATCCAGCCTTCCAGCTTTTGACGGTGCTGAAACCAAGGGAAAAGGGAAATATAGAAGAGGGGTACCTTGCTGTGATCTGGCTGAAACTACTGTTATTTTGAGAACTCCAAGTTGAAGGGAGACATTTCCAAATGGTTCAGTCACTGATGAGATACCTTATCAAGGAAACTATACATCTTTGGAAAGAACTACAATTATTGATGAGATTAAGAAGTGAATTTCCAGACATTATCTTCTGAAGATATTCATTCATTTTCCTCTTTTTTCCTGAAACACTGTGAGGCAACATGCTGGCAACTGGGGACCAGGAGCTAGTTTAGTGGATCATTCTGTACTGTGCTCCGCCCTGGTGTCTGGTCATAATTGGTGACTACTGTGACCTCATAATTTAACCAGAGGTAGCTGTTACCCACAAGTGCATGTGTTTATGTGTGTGAATGCATGTGCATGTAACACACATAGGTATTAAACGTTAAACCACTTTTGCTTGTCCCTTTGTATAAATGATGATGTGTCCCTGACTGAGAAAACTATCAAGTCCTTCTTCTTTGTCAACTTGATAAACAATGTACAGGATTGTCTATTCTCCAACAAGCAACACTCTCTTCTTTTTTCCTGTGCCTATTACTTCTCCAAATAACAGAGAAAATCGAAATAAATAATAATTTCTTCAGACTATTTTATTTTTATTCTAATGTTTCAGATGTCATTTCAGGTAATTACCCTACCAATGGCCCAGAAGACTTAAGTGAACAAACCTTCTAGTAGTCAAATCTGTTTCAACTTGCACAGAAAGAAAGTTTGAACCTGCCTTGTGCTCACTGGGATGTTTTTATTAAATACATATTGTAGAATTTCATCATTTATTAAAGAGAATGAATATAATTACCTATTATACTGATGTAACTGATTTGCCATTAAACTCAAATAAATCCCTTTTATGCATCAATGTTGATGATTATGCTTAGAGAAATAATCCAGGATAGAGATAATGCAATGGTTTCTTAATTCTCATTTTGGTGTATGGTATTATTTAAAGGATGATACCAACTTTGAGAAAGGATTGTCAGACTTTAATATTCACGAATGGATTTGCTTAAAAAAAGCATATGCCATGAAGGTATAATTGTGTTTTGTGGTACCCCAATGGGATCTTATCCTATTTCATGGAGAGATTTTTAATTATATTTAATATGATCTGATTTGTATTAAATAAAGCTGCAGGTTCTTTGCTGAAAGTCAGTTGGAGACGTGCACAATGAAAAATATGACAGTGCCTAGTCACATATACATTTCTGAAGGTCACAAGTCTGATTCAGAGAATGAGTCTAAATCTTGAACAGAACTGCAATTAGTTAAATCAATTTATGTGATTGGTTTAAATCTCTGGAGCTACTTTTCAGCTACTGTTCACTCAATAAACATATATTGAGCAGTTACTTGAACTAGGAACTGAGCCAGAAGCTGGGAATACCAAAAAAAAGGAAGAAGTAGTCTTTGTTTTAAAGAATTTGTAGTCAGGTAGGAGGGGAAAAAAGTCCAAGAAAAGAGAGAGTTGGCATGTAGTGATATAAGTGCCATAATAGCTATAATAAAGGCTTCTTCAAAGTACTAGGAGAGCTCAGAGGGAGAGTGATTAATTCTTCCAGGTGACAGAATCATAAAGAAAGCAGCTTTTGATTTTACATTCCCTTCCTTTCCTTTCCCTTCTTTTCCCTCCCCTCCTCTTACTTCACTTCCTCTTTTTGGCCACTTTGTTCCAGAAAGGAGTTCTATAAAATGATACATAAAAGACAAGATATCAAATTTTAAATTAAAGGGAAGAAAAAGAAAAGTTCAGCTTATAAAATATTGTCAGGAAGGTAATTGGGAAAAAAATACATACTCTTGATTACAAATGGGCTTTAAATTTGCCTCTGAAAGTTCTGGCAACCATTGGGAAAAAGAAAAGCTGGTGGATGTCACTACTGAGATTGATAAAATAAATACAAACCAATCCTATGGAAGAAGTAAAACTACTCTGGGTCTGAAATCAGCCAAGGAGACATTTTCCAAGTAATATTTATAAATAAGATTCATCAGAAATATATTATAATATCTTTGACAAGATCCTTGCAGAAGGAGAAACAAGTCAGATGGAATTTACAGGACTAGTAATGCTTATCACATAAGAGCAAAGAAGGTGTACATTATGAGGAAGGGAAGCGCACATGCTGTTTGTCGAAAGCCCATACCATTTTCTTCAGCTAATTTGGTAAAGTTAAAGCATAGAAGGAGTGGATTGGAGGGAAGTGTCATGAGTTGATACTTAAAGAAAGATCAAGGTCACATTATGAAGGACCTGGAGACACAAATGGATATTGACTTTTATAAGACAAGCACATTTTGAGATAAGAACTGAAACGAGTAAGTTATGATCAGATGAATTTTTTATCCCATATTGCCTGGTTCTAGCTATCATATAACATTTACAGGTGAGGGGGCAGCAAGTAGAGGAAAAATGATGAAAACCAACAAAATCTTTTTAAATGTTACTTCCAAGGAAGACTTTCCTAGAAGTCTTCCATAATACAATATATAGCTATCTTTCCATTATACAATATAACTCCATTAGTGGGATTTGATATTTAAGCCTATTTAGGCCATTACTTGTGCCTTATCCTTCTAAGTTTACCAATCATTTTGAGGATAATAAATATTCAATTTTTTGAACCATATACTACTCAAATTCAGAAGAGTAAAGAAAACAAAATTCCCTGGCCTCAAGAGTCAATACCACATATACCTGCTTCTTGTGATTCATTAGCTGGCTGAAGGAAGTAAAGGAGCCTCTACTGGCCAGGGGCATGGGATTGCTTTGCTGAACAAAAGGAATTTATGTTCCAGTTCCAGTGTTCTCAGGTTCTGCTTTAAGACCCTTTGGGGAAGTTCCTTTCTGGACTTGCTCAGCCTCCTTCCTGAGTCCTTTCTCTCTAAATAGATTGTAGTCACAGTAAAATCAAGCTTTGATATTCAGCTTAATGTTTCTCAAGCATGCCACAAACCCATTGAAGACAGATTTCCCCTCCAGGTCCCAACGGGGGATGAAATCCTAATTTTGCTATCAGAGCACATGATCAGCTCCTCAGCTCCTGGTTGCCAAAACCAAAATACCAGCTCCAACCTCTTTTCCTGAAAAAAAGCAAATTTATTAGATTGAACAGAAAGGTCAAAGTCAGGGGTATCACCCTTTCACCATGCACTATATTTGCTTTTGGTGGCTCTCTTGCTAAGACTGCCAGGTAGACATCTGGATCAGAGGCATGGTCTCTCAGCCCTGAGCAGGTGACAAGTGGGTCTCCAATCACATGTCTTTGACACATGCCTTAACTGTGGAATTATGACATAGATTCTACAGGGGGTTACCTGTATGTCCTTCGGGACCCTTCTACATTGGATAGATCTCACAAGCTAGCATTGAGTGGGCAATACAATACACTATTTGCTGAGGTGGAAATCTCCTCTATCAGTCAGGCATGGTAAGACTGAAGGGAAGGCTATATGATGATCAGCAGAGCCACCCTTTAAAAAAAACCTAGAAAAGTAAAAATAGCTTTGAGGTGACAGGAGTATAAATCACAGGAGTGTGTAAGTTTGGGACAGAGTAAAATATTCGGGATATGCTGATGGACAAAGAAAGGAATTCTGATATGAATACAGCACTGCAGAAAGATCACAGAAGTAGGAGGAATCAGAAGGATTGAGTTATAACCTCACTGTGTCCTTGCAGATCTGTGGGAAGATGGATTTACCAATTTCCTAACATATAAAATGAGGTAATTAGATGAGATCCCAAAGATGAGATCAATCCCCCTGCATTGATGTGTAACAACTCTACCACTCACTGGGAAGGCAACAAGTTCCTGCCTGGTGTTTGTAGCATACAACCACAACTATTGGCCTAGCTACTTTCTTGGTCCTGAGGACCATTATTCTCTTTTAGAAAATATTCTCGTCCACCATAGCATCTTCACTCAAAACCTGAATTCGGGAATGCTCTAGTTAGTGATAATCATTTTTGTCAGAAGGAGCCATCAACAGTTTTCATTTGAAAGAGAATCTGGGGGAAGTCAGAAAACCATGGATTTATTTAAGAAATAAGAAGTAAGTTGCTTAGTTATTTGGGAGAGTAGAGGAAGATAGGGCAAGGAGGGTTATTTGTATCTTCTGCATCCAGGAGGTAAAATTAGGAGAAAAAGGAAATGGAAGGCAAATACCAGACATCTCTGAGGAAGGCTGACTGATGCAATTCTACTGTTGAGCTAGATTTTTTAATATCAGCAAAGCTGCCTGTTGTGGGTATCACAACCAAAGGCCCCCTGAAAGAACCATGCCATTATGATACATGCGGTAGGTTTATCCAAATGGGAATAGGGTTCAAAACCGTGACTGCCAGTTAGCTAAATCCCAGTGAAACATTGCTCTCCCTAAAGAGACATCAAGTGTGCCAACTCTCCTTCTGAACAGCACTGTGATTATTCCTCCACAAATCAGTACAGAACCTCAATTCTCAAGGCCCTCTCTATTTGTCTCCAAGTTGATCAGACCCCACAGCTTAACTCGCAAAGGCAAAAACAGCTCAAAGTCTCATTACAGCCAAAGCTAAAACCCTGTCAGCTAACAAGCATGACCCAGCTATTTTTCCACTTTCTGGTTGGATAGACAGCAGACCTAAAACAGGTCATAAGTGAGATGTCTGGGGACCACCTCTGCCAGCCTATGGAGCTTCCTGCATACATTTCTGCCATAGAAATGGGAACTAACACAGTCACTGTGTTAGGAACTGGGGTAAATATTGAAAAAATGAAACATGAAATGTATTACATTTTACTAGGAGAAATGTAATAGAGTTTTTGCATAGAGGGGAGGTGGAATGTGGAGTAAACGTGCTCATCATAGTTAGAATGCTCCAGGATGCCCTCTTCTCTTCTTCTTGTCCTCTTCCTCACATTAATTCTTCCTTGAGCCTCATCTCCCCTTCTTTGTTGTTTCCAAATCTCTCCTACCAAGACGGGGAATTTAAAAATGGGGATGAAGTCAGGATAACTGAGGTTCAAGTAAAATGAGGAGAGAAGAAAGAATTCTTCTTGCCCATTCCATCGAATATATGTATCACAGGTCTCCATTTTGACTGACATCCTCTGAATATCTTTCTTACAGGACAATCTGGTAGAGTTAGGAGATTATAGGACAGTGGAAAAAAATGGAATATTAAGCAACAGGATACCACCAAGCGAGGGAGGCATGCAGAGGGAGCAAGGGGTGAGAAGCAGGCTTTACTCCAATGTGAATGGACATTGGCACTAGGTAGGCTGAAGTTTAAGTCCCAGATATTCACTTGCAAGCTGAGCAACCTCCATTCCTACATAGAGTTTGAGTCTATGTCCCCTCTGGGTGATCTGACTTTTTCCACCCATAGAAAAAAGTAGAAGTGACACTGTGCTAGTTTCAGAGCCCAATACATAATAGACTGGCAGGTCCCACTTCCTATCTCTTGCAATACTTGTTCTAGTCTAGGAGATGCCAGCCACCATGTAAGAGGTCTGACAATGCTGAGGCTGCCATGCTGGGAGCAATTATGTAGCCACATAGAGAGGCTGCATGGGGAGAGGGATGCCTGACCAGCCCCGAGGTGTTGCAGCTGAGGTAGAGACATGTGAGCCAATACTCCTACAGATGATTCCAATCCCAACTCCCATCTGATGACAGACATATGTCAGAACTACTCAGCTGAGCTGACTCAATCCACAGAAGTGTGTGTATTAACCATAAAGCATTGTTTTAAGCCACTACATTTCAGGGATGTTTATTATGCAACAATGCATAACTGGAAGAGTAATCCTGAACAACTTATTTCACCTCTCCAATCCTTAGTTTCTTCAACTATAAAGTAGAGATCATAGCAATGTCTATCTCTGAGGGAGGCTGTGAGGTTTCTGTGTGATACAGTTTGTAAAACAGTTAGCACAGTACCTCACTTAGTAGTAAAAAATGTATATTAGATATGGTTCATTCCAATATTCAGAATTTTCTGTTTCAAAATTCAGAATTTGTCAGATTTATAAAAGTAATACTATCTACATTCTATAGCACCCTTGGTGAGGCCTACAACAGTCCTGTCATCAAACACACTAACGTTTCTGTAGTGAAGCATATGAACAGTCACATCAAGAGAGATAAATAAAGATAAATAATCTCACGGTAAGTTTCAGCCACCAAATCTATCCAGGTTGAATTGAACGGGTTATCACAAAGACATCTGGTTTTTAAAAGCTATTTTTGATTTTGGAATTGTGTATAAAGGATAGTGGACTCATATTTTATTTCTAAATGTAGTCATTGTATACTTCTGCCTTCATTTCTCTTTGTTTTATATTCTTATGACATAATAGAGGCTGGATTTTAATACCAATTTTAAAATAAAAACCAGCACCTATATATTCAGTTTTTGAGATCACACTTGCTAATTGCTTATAAAAAGCCTTTCCAACAGTCCTTTGATTTTGGCAGCTGAAATTCACAGTCAGCTCTTTGTTTTTTCAAATGAGTGTGTGAGGGAGGACTATAGCGCCAAGGGAAAGTTACGGTCAGTCAAAGGAAATGCTATTTAGCAAGACATACCGTCTGTAAGTCAGGATTCATCTGGTTTTTGTCTTCCAAAGAATCTGTCTCACATTTTAATGACCCCGTGGCATCCCAAAGCAAAGTAGTATCCCAGGTAACCGGGAATAAGACTTGCAAGATCATCAAATAGATGTGTTAGGGGACTCTGTCATAGTTAATTCACTTTTGCTAAATCCTCCCAGTGCTAATTTACCCAAAGGGCTTTTTCCCTCTACATTTAAATGAAACACAGTAGGAAGATGCCTCTTTTTTCATATCCTTCACAATTATGACCATTTGAAGCATCTGGCACTGTCTATTTCATACACAAAATATGCTGAAGGTAACATTTCTCCCTGATGGAAAGCCAGGCAAGAATTGCTAAAGGGAGGGAGGAGTAAAACTTTTTAAAGCTTATTTTCTTCCTCAATGTGAAGAGAGATAAATTCTTAAATACGTCTTTTTATTTTTTTCTGGAAGAAAGAGCAGAATCACAAAAAACCCCATTATTATGAGACATTTTCTTTTGTCTGAAAGTAACCAGATATCTCATGGCCAAATTATAGAGCAGTGACAACAGTTATTTAGTTCCGAATAACATAGCACTGCAAAGCACTGTGAACCCAGAGCCAGAACAAATGCAGTCACTGTCACCGACTGTGTACCACCTTCGACAGACGTCAAAAGCACTCATTGCAATGAATGCATTGTTTCAGTTTAACCTCAAAACATCAAACCACCTCTGAAGTCCTTGTTGTTTTCCCACACACTCCCTTTTCAATGGAGGTTTTGCTTTCTTTCTTTTAAGGAAATATAAAAATATGTACTTAAAGCCTCTCCATGTAAGTATTTGAGAGCAGGGTCTTGATCCTTTTCCTGTACTTTGAAAAACACCATTTACATGTTTAGCAGTACATAAAAATGCCTAGAGAAAAAAGCGAAGAGACTGTGACAGTCTCACTACGCTCTCTGAGTTTTTACCTAGAATACCAATTTTACATACAAATACAAATTAATACAAATACCGATTTTACATTATAAATTCAGAAGCTGAATCAAAAGGTATCGAGGATGCTAAGTATTCTCAACACAATAATGATAACTATGTGAGGTAATGCATTTGTTAATTAGCTAGATTTAATCATTCTATAATGTATATATACTTTAAACATTATGATAAATATACATAATGTATGTGCCAATTAAAAAAATAAATTTGAAAAAAAGTTTTTGAGGGAACCCTTCCAAAATGTATTTAATGTTATTAACCTAAAATGTCCCTCAATGTTATTTTTTTATTTATGCTTGTTTCAATAGTTTGTGCATTCATGCCAATACTATATGTGTTTTTAATGGTCACAGACTCACCATCAGGGAGAATGAAGAATTTCTCTCAATCAGGAAGAGAGTACATATTGATTGATCATATTTGTTCCAGTTACCAGGTGAGGTGATGAAAAGTTAAAAATGAATGAGACATATTTCTGCTTTGGAACATTTCACAATCTACCCTAGCTGCAGTAGAACAAAATTTACCATATAAATTTTATAAGAAAGTCTGGTGTATAAATACAGATATGGGTATAGATGGATAAACACTCATGCATACATACACACACACATGTATTTATAGGAATGATGAGTTATAGTTGGACACTGTGAGGGGGCTTGTTGTGGACCTGCAGTGACAGAACATGGACCAATGGCCAAAAAGGCTGCATGGAAAACACAGGAGGGACTAGGGAATCTAGAGCCATTCCAATTTAAAGCGAATCTAAGTGAACCAGAGAGTAATGTTGAGCCCTGATCAAGTCAGGAGACTGATCTATCAGCAGACAAATCCATCAACGACTAGAGAACAAAGGATCTTATCTCAGAAAACAAGGGACCTGCTACTCAAGAGCACTGACTTTTCCTCGCAAACATGAGGGCTTGGGAAGCCTCCTCCTTACCCTATATATCAGAGCAACAATTTATTTGCAACAAGCGATAGTAAAGGGACATTGCATAAGAGACTGAGCTTTCTTACTTATACTTTACTACTTACTTATTACTTATTACTTGTGAAAGATTGTGCCCTAAGTGATAAGCTTAAACCAGGATGAGAATTTATTTTTCCTCTATTACACAGTGGATGGGGACTCATGAAGAAGACCATATCAGTTTAAGATTAAATAAATTGTGAACTGAAATAAAATCTTAAGGCCCCCAGCAAACTGAATGGAACCCGTCTTGGCCAAGGGGACCCCAGAAAATCTTTAAAGCTGAGTTGTCAGCCATGAGGAGAAGGGAGGTCAAACATGCCTCATCATTCCCCCTCCCTTTTGGAGATATTCTTTGAAACAATAAGATACTAAATCATTAACAGGTCTAAGGCCATGCAAGACGAAGCTTAAAATACACCTGCAGGACATCAATTTACTTAACAGATCACTTGAGTTTCCAAAACTGTTCAGTGGCTTGTCTCTGATTAACAGACATACTTATCTTACATTAAAACATTCCAAGCCTTTAGACAAAGCTTCATTTTTTTAACCAATTACAAATCAAAGAATCTTTAAACCCACCTATAGCCTGTAACCCCACTTCGAGATGTCCTGCCTTTTTGGGCCAAACCAATGTATGCCCTCCACTTATTGACTTATGATCTTATGTGTAATTACCATCTCCATGAATGTATAAAACTAAACTGTAACCCAACTACTGCAGGCACATTTTCTCAGCACCTCTTGAGGTCATGTGCTCTGGGCCAGTCACATATATCCAGCTCAGAAAAACCTCTTTAAATTATTTTACAGAGTTTGTATTTTTTCCATTAACAAAATGAGCATCAGCCTTTCTATCATAGGAATGAATAGTGTCTCCACTATATACCTAATCATTATAATTGACAGTAGACTGTCTTCCTCACTCTAAATGCAAAATTTTCATCAAACTTCTTTCATAATTTCTAAGAAAAAAGTTCTTGAGAATTTCCACTCTTTTCTGAATAATACTCTGTATTCTTTTAAAAAAATAAATAATACTCTTTTATACTTTAAAATAATTGGAGAATTAGCAAAGATAATAGCAATATATAATATTATACCATGCTTACTATGTTAAAGGTGTTAGGATAAACCCTGCATATGTGTAATTTCATTTATCATCAAAACAACTATATTCAGTAGGTTCTATAATTATCTTAGTTTTTCTGACAAGAAGTGGAGGCTTAAGGAATTAAAGAAATTTGTTCTTTGGTGAGCTGTTAATAAGTGGCAAGGGTCAGGATTTTAACTCTAGAGTATAAATAATTAAATATTACATGGGCTGTCTTGCAGCATATTTATCTGCATTTTCTCCTTTAAAACAAGAGGACAAGTATGTAAAGCAGGTTGATGAAATATTGTTATCCACATTTGATAATTTAAGTGAAGCAAAGGAAGATTTAGTTCCACTCCCAGAGGCACTCTGGCTTTGTGCTTGTCAATATATTGTTTTGTAATGATTCTTAAGTCTTGTCATCTGGGTAAATTCGATCTCCCTCAATTTCGTCTCCTGCAATTATACAGGAAAGTCTAACTATAGGACTAGAAGAATAGCTTATAATTCATTTCTACTGATGCCTGGTGCATATGTAGCTACAGAGATTTCCTGACGGAGTGGTCAGTGGCCCTTAGGCATCTGTCAGGGAGAAAATTTGAGCAAGAGTACAACGAAGAGGATCTCGGAGCACAGAAAGGGGCCTTGTTTGATTTATAACTCCTATCTCAACCCCAGGTAGGGTGTCATTCAAGCATACCAATATCTTCGTATTAATTAATAGCATATACATATTAGAGTGCTTACTTGATTCAGAAAACTTGAACTATCAACATAATGACAATGAAATTTATTTACTTCATTACTTCCCACTTATTGGTAGATAAATTATCTAGAAAACATGAATTATCTCATTGGGAAACAGTTTAATTTTCTAAAAACTGATGGTCAATCTTAGCATTAATCATGTTGCTTTTCATTTTTCCTTTGTTCCATCAGCCACAGATGGGAAGTAAAATAAATCATTCATAAATAGAAATACACAGTTACAGGCAAAGCTCTCAGGAATAACTCATTCTCAAAGGAAATATTGTTTTAAAAAATCCTTGGGAACATACAAATATACTGATATTCTATTTATAGCCACATTGAAATTGATAATATCCTCATTCCATCCAGTCTGACGGAGACTTTAAAATAAATATGGTATACATAAATCTATAGCTTTTTTTATATACCCCAGAATAAAAGTTAGACATGTGATTCAAAAAATTCTATTTTCAATAGTAACAAAGTTTTAAAATTAATAGGAATAAACTTTATAAGAAATGTGCAAGATCTACATTAAGAAAACTATAAGGATTTGCAGTGAAAACATTTTTAGAAGCTTGGAAAAATAGAGAAAGCATATGTGTTGGATGGAAAATTAATATTATAAAACTGCCAACTGTTCCTAAATTAATCAAAGTATTTTAATGTAATCCCAATAAAAATCCCAACAGTATTTTTAAACTCTTGCCAAAGTCGTCTGGAGGAATTAAATATGCAAGAATAGCCAAGAAAGTTTTGATAAGGCTGAAGCAGCAGATATCAAAATGTAAATCAAGGTCGTAATAACAAAAAGAATGTTCCTGATGTGGTGTTGAAGCAAGAATAGAGATGTCAAACATAGGAGAAAGTCTAGCAACATACCAAGCATATATAGGAATTTATTACACACTACAAATGGCATCTCAAATCAGTAGGAAAAAGATTTATCACTCCAAAAATGGGTTGAAAGACTGTGCTACTTTTTTGAGGAAGAAAAAGATAATTTGGCCAGAAAAAACTTCAGATGTATGATCACTAATTTTAAAAGCACTGGAAGAAAATATAGGTGTTATTTGTCTTGGGGTAAATATGACCCTTCTAAACAGATAATAAAAGGCAGAATTTATCTGAAAAAATATATTTTATTAATTTTTAACGTAAAGTTTTAAGGCAAATGACAAATCAAAAAAGTTTGTAATGCATTGCTGATATAATTGACACATAAAATGTTTTGTGAATCAAAAGATAAGAATGAGCATGCCACTATTACCACAAAAAAGGTAACTATGTAAGTAGATGGATGTTAATTTGTTTGACTATAGTATGCTAATTTGCTTGAGTAATGATTTTCACATTTCACTATACACACGTATATCAAAACACCATGTTGTACAACTTAAATATATACAATAAAAAAGTGAACATACCAAATATGAACAGAAAAGTGGGCAAAAAGATAGTAACAGGAAATTTATAAATTAAATCCAAATGAATGTTAATATAAATTAATAAATCAATATAACCTATAAAAAACTAAGATGCTTGTTTTGGAAAAAAGAAAGTTGGATTTAAAACACAAGCTGATTAAAATGAGTTGGACAAGCACTTTAATTACAGAATTCTGTTAAATATTGTTATTTCAAAGGTATTTTTAATTCTATACTTTGATCTGTTTTTCATTAAAACTTTGTATTGATAGACTTTCTACTTCATATAATCCCATAGTAAAATGGTTCTTGATTATCTTTAATCATACTGTCAATATGTGCATAGGCGATACTATGGTTTCTGTTATAATCAGTATTTTCTACTACATATATTGACCTTGAGATTTAAGAGTGAAATTAGGCCAGGTGCGGTGGCTCACACCTGTAATCCTAGTACTCTGGGAGGCCGAGGCGGGTGGATCGTTTGAGCTCAGGAGTTCGAGACCAGCCTGAGCAAGAGCGAGTCTCTGTCTCTACCAAAAACAGAAAGAAATTAATTGGACAACTAAAAATACATAGAAAATATTAGCCGGGCACGGTGGCGCGTGCTTATAGTCCCAGCTACTCGGGAGGCTGAGGCAGGAGGATCGCTTGAGCCCAGGAGTTGGTGTGAGCTAGGCTGACGCCACGGCACTCTAGCCCGGGCAACATCGTGAGATTCTTTCTCAAAAAAAAAAAAAAAAAAAAAAAAAAAGAGTGAAATTAGACAAATTATGGGTTAAAACTCACTTTGTATTTTAATTTACTGAAGTTCCCTGGTGGTGGTGGCAGCCATGGTGGTGGTGGTAGGGATGTCCATTGTTGTTCTTCATCTTTTTCATCCTGTAATTTTTTTCTGACCTGTGAACATTTCTGGTAGCTTATCAGGTTTTTGGAATGTTTACTACAAGGGTTTTATACTGTGATTTGGCCAAGAAAATTCTCAACAATGATTTAAAGAAAAGAGGACTCAGAATATCATCAACAAATATGTTCCTGATGTGGTGTTGAAGCAAGAACAGAGATGTCAAATATAGGAGAAAGTCTAGAAACATACCAAGCATATACAGGAATTTATTATACACTAGAAGTAGCATCTCGAGTCAGTAGGGATTTTTGTTTAAAATGCCCAAATGGTGCAGGGCTCTGTACTGTGTGCTACAGCATGCCAGGATATAGGGGGCCTGTCATGGCTGCTGGATAGATGGGTGGGATGTATCTTATTGCCATTTTCCTCACCTAGCTTGTTGCTACATAGGAATGGCCCATATCCCTGCCTGGGTTAATGTTGCCTCAAGAAGTCAGTTTTCAGCGGGGAAATATTCTTATTTCATATAGTTTTTGCTTCAAGAAAAGGGTAAGCCACCTTTGCTTCCAGGAGACGGAAAATAGAATAGAGTGAGACAAGATTCTAGGTGCTCTTTTTAACTTCATTCTATTTGGTCTGTAAAACAGTGTAACACTCTCTACCTTCTTTGCCGAAGTTGTCCCACTGTGTTCAAAGTGGGCTGTGGAGAGTACCCTGGGGAGGTTTTGAGGTCACATAACATTTCATGGGGTCACAGTTTTTTTCATTGCTCATCCTTCATAGTTAGCAGTTTGAAAGTGAGAACTGATCTAAGCATAGTAAGTGAACAACTCTCACCGAATTATATTTTTATTTTCCTCCCCTACGTCTCCACCTTCTCCTCAGAGCATAAAGGGCATATGTTGCAAAACTCAAGCATTAATAATTTGGAGATGGTTGAAAGAGTCTTTGTTCTAGGTTTGTAAGTTCAAGGTTTACTGAAACAACTTGGGTTAAAAAAACCCCTCTTCTGTGTCTCTTTCTTCTTTCTCCTTCCTTTCCTGTCTTGCAAAAAAAAAAAAAAAAAAAAAAAATCTTTAAAAGGGCCTACGGAGCTATTTCTCCAGAACATTCGACTCCACCATTGGCTAGCTGTGTGACGACTTTGGTTGAGGACTGGGTAATTGATGTCTACTTTGCAGGTTGGGAGGATAAGCAGGTAGTGGTAAGTATTATTATTCCTTGGAAAGTAAATCATAGTTATGGAAGGTTAAACTTTTGTTTTACATTCCCATAATGTACCTTTCATTGAAGGATTCTTCTAAAATTCCACTGGATCTACCATGAAGTTAGGGCATAGAGAGAAAATGTTAATATGTTCTCTGACAGTAATCCCATTCCAAGGGGGTGCTCTAAAATGTTCACATGCATTCAAATTCATAAGAACCTCATGTCATCCTAACAAAGGCAACCATAACCAAAAGATCTTACCAAATATCTAGTCAGACTGGTCCAAAAATAATGATTATTTACTGGAAAAGTCATTTCTCTCTGATACATATTTTCCTCTTACTTTTCAAAGATGATAGAAGGCTAAAGATTTCAGTTCTAGCAAATGCATTTATTATTTCCAAAGACATACTAATTTGAAAATATATTTCAAATTACTTTTTAAAGACTATTATAGATATGTATTTCTGGAGGGTACAATCCAAGTCTATCTAAATTTCATTCATTTGGGGTTTAGATCCTGCACTTGATGCTATACATCTCCCCCCATCCTCCTTTATCACTGGTGCACCCATGCCCCATTTGTTGCTGCTAATGGCTGTCCCTTGTTCAAGAGCATCCTACATCCAAATGACTGATGACATGAGGGGAGAGTGTTCAAAAGGCCAGCCCTCTTGCCTGATGATAGAATCAACTCTGTGGTCCAATTTATACAGCAGAGGTCCCCACAGGATCAATCTAAAGCACATCTCCAGCTGAAAGCACATCGCTTAGCTTTTTTCCCCCTACCCTATACTGCTTCCATAACTTCCTTACTTCTGAGAGTGCTCCCTCAACAAACAATATGCACTCTAATGATCGTCATGAGCTCTGCTTCTAGCCCACCTGCCCACAACAATTACACATTTTACATTGGTCCATACCTTGCACTTATGTGGCAACATGAGGAAGAATTTGAAGAAAAGAATGTGGACTTGATGAACATGAAAGTTGTATGCAAGAAAATTGGAGAGTGCAATGACTAGACAGATGTTTCCCAAAAGTTCGAGTACTTGTTAAAGGTATTAATACAAATTTCTGGGTCTCATTCAAACTCACTGAATCAGAATCTCCAAAGAAGGGGATTGAGAAGCTGTAGTTTTAATTGGTACTCCAAGTGATTCTTATCATCAGTAAATCTGGGATATACTGAACTGGAACAAAATAGAGCAGGGGTCAGTAAACTCTTTCTGTAAAGGGCTAGACGGTAAATATTTTAAAGGCTCTGTGGGCTATGTGGTCTCTGTTGCGCTACTCGACTCTGTCATCATAGCTTGAAAATAGCCATAGACAATATGTAAACAAATGAGCATAGCTGTGTTCCAATAAAACCGTATTTACAAAAATAAATGACAGGCTGATTTTAGCCCAAGAGTCAGTTTGCTAACCCTTGAACTAGAGAATAGGGGGCATAAACGTGGTTTGTTCTATAATGATTCAGCTGCTAGAGTTTGGTATTATTTTCTCTTCGGCAAAATGTTTACATAGTGTTAATCAGGCAAAAGACCTTCCCAGAAGTGGAGAAACATTTCCATTTTTCTAACCTCATTCCCAATAGTTGAATATCACTGGCCTTTCTATGAGGTCATTTAAATACACATTTCAGGAGGGAGATCATTTCTAGAGGCCAAGTCTGCCATTCTTTCATTCTGATTCATAATATCTCCAGAGGCCATCCCATCAGGACAGAAGTCAACAACTGCAAGGAGAAATGTGGACCTATTTCATGTGTGTGTGTGTGTGTGTGTGTGTGTGTGTGTGCATAGACTGGATCTCTAGCACTAAATATGTAAAATAAAATTTGTGAGTTTTTACAACATTTATTTGTGGTGTGAGGTCACTTGAGTCTTCTGTTAACAGTGTATAATTAACTTTATGAAGACTTATTAATATCTTTGCTTTTATTTATTAGGATTTATATTCCTCTTTACAAACTATATGCTGTTATTATGTCAATGGAAAATTTCAATATTTGGCATAGATGCACCGCAAAATAAACAATTTCACATTCAAATCGATTCCCTTTAATTAGGTTCTAGAGTTTTATCACCACATATTAGAACACATTGAATAGAATTCTGTTTGATCCAGGTTACTCACATTCATCTTTAGGTGACCCTGAAAACAGCATAAAACAAATGCTCCCCTCTGCAGCCAGACTATTTACCGTTAGACTGTGACTTTGGCTACTTGGAATACATTTAATTCACGTGAAAAAGAATAGTGACAGCTTTCTCATTAAATTGACTTTAGCCTCTGAACTCTGGGCCCACTTATGTTTATTCTGAAGATTGCTGCTTGTCGGCAGATTTGTTACCTTCTGCATTGCTTCTCAGAGTCATTTCAGCAAGGTTTGGAACTCTTTCAGGTCTGTCTACAGGATATATTTTCAGGAAATCTCAGGTTTATCTTGCATTTAGCATTTGTGATATTTGAGAAATTTAGTGCTTAAGAGTAAACTTAATTAAAATTCCTGTTGGGTGGACAAGGATCAATGGTTGTCTGGCGGGAAGCCAGTATATATTAATATTACTGTGATGATCACAAGCAAGGGGCTCTAGGGACCAACTTATTGTGTGTATATTGTGTATATCCTCTTAAAGCATCCCTTAGCCAAAGAGAACTGTTTCTCTCACAGTTATGCTCCTCTCACCCAGCAGCCTGCATCTAGTGATTGATCTTCCTTAATTCTGGATCACTTAGAAGGTACATTCCATCTCCAGTGCCACCCAAAGTTTTAACTGAGGCCTTGCCCAATCTCTCTATCTGTACAATTATGCTTTCCTCACTTCCTCGCTGGTATTCCCAAGAATATGTCTCCCATCCACAAATCTCCCTCTGAACGTCTCTGTCCCAGAGAATCCAGCCTATGGCATCCTTCAAAGCTCAGATGAAAGATTTTATGGTATGGCCTCAAATTCTCAGCACTGATGTAGCATAACATCAATCATGCTGTGGTAATTGTACCTTTACTTATCTACTCTTTGACTAAATGGTGGGTTGCTTGATATAGAGACTGGTTCTTAATTATCTTCCATATACCATGCTTCCTGGGTCATTCAAAGGGATTCAGTACAAGTTTGTTGAATAGATTGAACTAAAGAGATTGGAAACCAGAGATCCACAGGTATAAGGCTCAGATTGTGTCCCTTGGAAGCATGGTATGAGATGGGGATTTTGTTTTAAGTAATTTATTGGGAGAGTTCTTTAAGGAGAAAGAGAGTGAAAGGATAAGGTAGAAAAGAAAGGAGAGGGTAGAAAAGCAGGATGGATAGAAAAGAAATCTAAGCCAGAATATCATTCTGATGGTGACCATTTAATTCTGATCCTACCAGGCAGCTCTGGAACATGAATGAAACAACATAAATAGTTTTACCTTGAGTTAAGAGGGCTAACCCTTAAAAACTGGTGGCAGTCACTCACCATGGTCTGCCCTAAGGAGAAGAGATGGGACGCATAGTTTTCAGGGGAAAAGGAGCTCCTATTTAGACTAGACAAATGACCCTCAAACTTTGTTATCCAGGCTAAAAGCATTAGCATCACTTTGGAAGCTGTTAGAAATAAAAATTCTCAGGTTCTATCCCAGACATAGTGAATCAGAAACTCAGCTGTTTGTTTTAATAAGCCCTCTAGGTGTTTCAGATGAAAGCTAATGTTTGAGGACCACTGGCCTAATACAATTCCCCAGAGAAGGGGAATTGTGGTGATGATGATGGCTGTGAGTTGTAGCCCAACACTCCTAGCAGCTGGAAAATGGGTGCTTTCGTAGATTAAGAACATTTGGGGATACCAAGACATCCCCTACAGTTGAAAAAATGGAATTTTCTAACAGCCAACAAAAGGAACATGTTCACACAAATCCTTTAGATCACAAAGCAGGATGTCCCAACATGGGTGAGGAGAGTTAAATCAGGTTACCTGGAAACAGGATAATCTGATACTTGTTTGGATACACAGGTAGTCAGTGTCTGGGGAGGTAGCAAGATTAAAGATGATGGAAATAATTACTGTAATTTTTAAAATGAACAGAGGACAAAGCTGAGAATCAAAGTAGAGCTTTAGACCAATTATTGAATATGAGGAAATGTCCTGATCACAAGTGACAAGGTAAGAATCAAATTATCAGAACAAAAAATACAAGAATGACTCAATTGCAACTCTTCCATTTCCAAGCATAGAACTTCTTATATTTTCCTGACCTAAAACAGGAATAATCCTAGAATCTGAGTCAGGTAAACCTAAAATGGTTTTTTTTTTTTTTTTTTTTTGAGACAGAGTCTCACTGTTTTGCCCGGGCTAGAGTGTCGTGGCGTCAGCCTAGCTCACAGCAACCTCACGCTCCTGGGCTCAAGTGATCCTCCTGCCTCAGCCTCCCGAGTAGCTGGGACTACAGGTATGCGCCACCATGCCCGGCTAATTTTTTCTATATATTTTTAGTTGTCCGATTAATTTTTTTGTATTTTTAGTAGAGACGAGGTCTCACTCTTGCTCAGGCTGGTTTCGAACTCCTGAGCTCAAACAATCCGCCCGCCTCGGCCTCCCAGAGTGCTAGGATTACAGGCGTGAGCCACCGCGCCCGGCCTAAAATGGGTTTTTAACTAGCTTTGGCAATCAATGTTAGAGAGAAATAACATCAAAATTCCAGCAGATCATGACTATCACCTTCCAAACCAATATATTCAAATGTTATATAAAATGTGCTAGAGCTGAGAGTTATAGCAAAGCATAAGAAATATGCCTACGCAAATAGACCATTCTATCTTTGTTATGGAATCTCTAAACTACTTTTCTGTAATTTACGTCCAAAGTGATACGCTGTTACAATAATATAATTTACTCTTTGGTTTATATGAAAATGAGATTGAATTGGCTGTGATGCTGTGATTTCTAACTCCCCCAAATTTCATAATCTCTATGGCTTGACAAGCCTATAGGGTAGAAGAGGAAGACAGGAGGTCAGGAAGCAATTTGTAAAAGATATGCAACCCTAATTGACTTCTATTAGACAACAAAAGAAAAGAAAACATACATAAATACAGATGAAAACAGTAGGGGAATATGTTTAGTAACTGAGATGCAGATTCTGTCTGTAATGGAGTCCTTACCACATATTAAGTCAAAAAATCGGTCTGTTCTCTAGCTGATTAATCGGTAGTGGCAGACATATAGCTGTTGCTATCTGGCACTCTACTGTCTCAGCATATATTTACTAACTGACCTGTAATTACTTTTTTGGAACATTACCCGACACTGTTTTAGAGGAAGAAAGAATTCATTCTCTGTGAAACAAAATAAATAGGCCTTGTTTCTGGCAGACAGCTATACCCAGCTCTATCGTTTGAATTGGTAGATATAAACGTTTTAAAAATCCACATCATTTTTTTCAAAGTAAGAGGTTCAACACTGGCTATTTTAAGTGTTCTCTGGGGTTATACATTACATAAGTTAGTCAATAAATCATGTTACTATTAGAAGCCATGGGATCTGTTTCCTTTATCTCCACCGATGCACAGTGACCATGCATTGCCTTCTAAATCATATCTAAATTCCTCTTCACACCAGCAGTCTACACTAGTGGTTCTCAAATTGGGTATGAATTACAATTACCAGAAGGGCTTGTTAAAACACAGCTTGCTACCCCAGCTCCCATCTTACCATCACCAGTGAGTTTCTGATTCAGTAGTTCTGGAGTGGGACCAAGGAATTTGAATTTTTAACCAATTCCCAGTTGATGCTGCCCTGGTCCACATATCCCACTTTGGGATTCCTCCTCTAACTCTTCAATTCTTTGCTTCTCTTCAAGCACCACTTCATGAGATCACTTTTCTCATTGCTCCCCTAAGAAAATTCTTTGCTCTAAACAAATTAATCCAACTACTGAATCCATTTTTAAAATTTAATCAAGTCCTATCTTCTCATGTCTGTATTTTCAAATTACCTACCCTACTTGGTTCGTAACTGTAGACTTAGTATACGCTCAGCACTATTTAACATATGTAATGTTGTAATAATTATTACAAGTTTATTAAAAAGTTTTTACATATTAAAGGGCTATAAGAAACATTTTCTTTATAGATTAAAATCTAGAATCACATATTATTATGGATCAGTGATCTTTTTTTTAAATTAATACCTAGCATATTGTAAGTTCTTAAATATTTGTTTAATAAATGACTGATGGAGTCATCTAATTCAGTCTTCTTTCTACTCAAATCAGGAGGCTTCCATACTAATTACAACTGAGAATTTATCATGTTTAGATAATTTAATTGGCTAAAAAATTAACTTTGGTTGAAATGAAACCTGCTCTTTAAAAGTTCAGTGCCTCTGACTTGTGAAGTAAATTAAACTTAATTTGGTTCCATATGATAGCTAGTCAGGTATTCAAACTAATTTCTCCATTACACCAAATTTCTCTTTTCAGTATAATTATCTTCGAGCCCCTAAACCCATTCTCATGTAAGAGATTTCAGATCTTTCATCAACTTAGTTACTTATATTAGAATACAGTTTGATTTATCAATGCCCCTCTTAAAGACTGGTTCTTATATTTTAACACAACACACCAAGGCAGAATCCACAAGAAATAAGCTCTCCTTTGATTTGAAATGTCTTCTATTCATATGGGCTAAGTATTCATGAAATATTTAAGTCAACACAGCACAGTTATATAATTGTCACCATCGAGTAACTCCTAACAATGTTAATATACTTAAGTCTGCATTTATAGAATAAAATTTTTCAACCTAACTGTAGAATTTCATATTCTGAAGACCTGATAAATATCTGTTAGTAGATTTAACTCCTTATTTTAATCTATTAAAATATGTTTGTGTGTTTATACCATTCTCCAGTGTAAGAGGTTCCTTGTCCTATTTCAAAAGTGTTTATTATTTAATATGTTAGCTGTATGTGGCGTCATTCCTAGAGTCTTATATTTTCTTTATAAATTCTCTGTTGAGATGTACATATTCAAGTCACTGTCATTCATTCATCTTTCATTCATTTGAGTGAATATTTTCTGATAGCACCTTAGTTTTCAAATAATATATTGATAAAAAATAAAAGGAAGAGGTGAGTACATAGTTGATTCAGCAAGTCTTAGGCGTTACGTGTTATTGAAGTGATTAACTAAATGAAGCAGAAAGAAAAATAAGCCTTATATTTTCACTTATTACAAAAAATCTTAGAAAAAAATATGGGATAACTTTTCTCCAAAACATAGCAATGTTAAAAATAATGTTTAGAACTTCTGTGTTTACTAAAATCCCTAGACTGATAACCTTAAAAAATATTAATCAGTAACAGGCCCCAAAAACTTCTTATTGCACTCTGTTTTGTCCCCTAAACATAACAATTATCTCCAAACTGATTCAGTGCTAGCAACATGTAGGCGATACAATAAATAATTGACTAATAACAAATCTCAGTAGGAAGTATAAGTAAAAAAAGAAAGAAAAAAGAAAAGAAAGAAAGAAATGACTAAATGATCTCTTATATTCCTCATTAATCAAAGACTGCATAGGATTAATAAAAAGTCATGGTGTACTGAGCATTGAAAACATCATTAAACACAACAATGATTTTATTAACATTGAAGATTAACAATTACTTTAAATAATTATAAGATCCTAACTTTTATACTAAGTAGGAAAAGGGAATAATTAAATAGAATCTCAGAGCATCATGGGGCACCATCAAGCATATAATATACCCATATCTCTGGTTAAAAATAATAAAAAAAAGCCAAAGTTGTATTATTTATGTAATTGCTTCATAAGCATCATTTCAGTTTTCTTCAAAATAGACAGAAATGTAGGGAGGGAAAAATCATTATTTTAAATTTACATATGAAGAAACTTGGACCTGATAAAGTAAACAAAGGAGGTCTAAAAGTTTTACAAAAAAAAAAAAATTAAAGGATATAGCAAAGACCTAAATAATGGAAAAAATACATACATACACACACACATATATATACACACACACAACGGAGAAAGGACAGTCCTTTTTTTTTTTTTTTTTTTTTTTGGAGACAGAGTCTCACTCTCTTGCCTGGGGCGAGTGCCGTGGCATCAGCCTAAGCTCACAGCAACCTCAAACTCCTGGTCTCAAGCAATCCTACTGTCTCAGCCTCCCGAGTAGCTGGGACTACAGGCATGCACCACCATGCCCGGCTAATTTCTTTTATATATATTTTTTAGCTGTCCAATTAATTTCTTTCTATTTTTTTGGTAGAGGTGGGGTCTCACTTTTGCTCAGGCTGGTCTCGAACTCCTGAGCTCAGAATGATCCACCCACCTCGGCCTCCCAGAGAGCTAGGATTACAGGCGTGAGCCACCACGCCTGACCAGGACAGTCCCTTTAATAAATGGTATTGAGAAAACTGAATATCCATATGCAGAAGAATGAAATTGGATCTTTATCTCACACAATATATATAAATCAACTCAAAATGGATGAAACACTTAAATGTAAGACCTGAGACTATAAAGCTACTAGAAAAATACCTAGAAGAAAAGCTCCATGACATTGGTCTGGGCAATGATTTCTTGGATAGGACTCCTAAAGCACAGTCAACAAAAAAATACATAGATAAATGGATTGCATTGAACCATATATCTGATAAGGAGTCAATACCCAAAATGTATAAGGAACTCAAACAAAATCTACAGCAAGAAAACAAATAACCCAATTTAAAAATGGGCAAAGACTGACTTAACTGACCAACACTTAAGTGTACATATATTAGTAACATTCATTGGGTGTCAGGCAGGTGGGAGGAAGGAGGAGGGGATGGGTATATTCATATCTAATGGGTGCAGTGAGCACTGTCTGGGGGATGGACACACTTGAAGTTCTGACTCAGGTGGGGCAAAGGCAATATATGTAACCTAAACATTTGTACCCCCATAATATGCTGAAATAAAAAAAATTAAAAATTAAAAAATTAAAAAAATAAAAATGGGCAAAGAATTTGAACAAACGTTTCTCAAAAGAAGAGATATGAATGGCCAACAGATATATGAGAAAATGCTCAACATTTCTAGTCATCAGGGAAATGCAAATTATAACAATGAGATATTACCTCACAAGTGTTAGAATGGCTATCATGAAAAAGAGGAATGATAACAAGTGTTGGTGAGGATGTTGAGAAAAGAGAATCCTTGTACACTGTTGGTGAGAATATAAATCAGTACAGCCCTTTTGGAAAATAGTATGGAGGTCTCTCGAAAAACTAAAAATATAATTATCATATGATCCAGCAATCCCAATTCTAGGTATATTTACAAAGGAATTGAAATTGCTATGTCAAAGAGATATCTGAACTCCTATGTTCATTTTAGCATTAATCACAGTAGCCAAGATATGGAATCAATCTGAGTGTCCAATGGCAGATGAGAAAAGGTGGTATATATACACAATGGAATATTACACAGCCTTCAAAAGAAGGAAATTCTATTATTTTTGACAATATGGATGGAACTGAAGGATATTATGGTAAGTTAAATAAGCCAATCAAAGAAATACAAATACTGTATGATGTCACTTATATGTGGAATCTAAAAAAGTCGATTTCATAGAAACAGAGTAGAAAGGTGATTACCATAGGCTGGGAAGAAGGAGAGAAATGGGGTGGAAAAGAGATGTTGATCAAAGGGTACAAAGTTTCAGTTAGACTGGAGAAATAATTTTTAGTGATCTATTGCACAGTTATTAATAATATATTGTACATTTCAAATTTGCTAAAATAATGTATTTTTAATGTTCTTACCACAAAAAAATGGTGAGGTGATAGATATGTTAATGTAAATCTTTCTGTAATATATACATATATCAAAATATCACATTGTACCCCATAAATATACATGATTATTATTTGCCTATTAAAATTAATAAAAAAGTATATTCCTACTTCACATGAGATACATAAATAAATCTCACATGGAAAAGGCTCAGAGTGAAAGAAAACTTTAAAAGTGAGTCAGTTTATGATTGTGAGGAAGTATTTCTTTTAAAAAGAGCATGAACCAAAAAGATAGATAAATTTTATTACATTAACATTAATTATAACAAAAGCCATAAGAATATAAGTGACTAACAAAGAATCGAATGTGATATTTGCAACTCTTGTATCCAATAAAGGATAAAGTCCAGGATATGAAAGAACCCTTTTAAATGTGTTACATATATAAATATATATATGTGCTAAGTATGTAAATTTGTGTTTGTCTATTTGTGCATACACTGCAACAGCCAGCAAAGTCAGTGAACTCACATTCCTGGTTCCAATTTGGCTTCACCTGGAATTTTTCTCTTTACTATTTATGAAAATGCTGGAGAGTGAGGAAGAATAAAAAAAAGAGACAGAGATAGATAGAGACAGATATGGATATGAATATGGATATAGATATATAGCTATAAATTGAATAAACAAATGAAATATGCTTATCTTATGTACTCAGAGAAATAAAACAACTACAAAATACTATTTCAATTTTAACAGACAGTTGAACATTCAACTATGAAAACAAGTTTTATGGAGGAATTTGAGAAAGCATGTTGGTAGGAAGGTAAATTGGTTCACTCATTTCAGAAAACAATTTGACAATAACTAGTAAACATATACATAGAAAAATGCTCTTGCCTCAGTAATTTTACTTCTAGGTGTAAAAATGTCTTACAAAGGGCTCCACATGTAACAGAAATACATATATGAGGATGTTTATAGAAAGCTCTTCATAATGAGGAAAAACCTAACATTTCTCAGTAGGAGAAATGATAAATAAACTGTGGTCTATTCATACAATGGAATAGTTTACATATACATATAACAAATGAATTATATTTAGTTGTAGCAAAAGTTTCACATCGTGAAATTTAAAAATCTTATGTCTAAGCCATATCTGTAACATTTTATGTCCTTAAAAATATATGAGAGAGAGATATCACTAGTGGCTGAAGAAAATAAGGCAAAATGTTAATGTCTGTGAAATCAACTTGGGGTTATATGGATCAGTTATATTATTTTCCATACTAGTCTATATGTTCGAAACCATTCAGAATTAGTTGTATATCTGTTAAAAAGGAAATCAAACTTTTGAAATATATTTTTTAACTTTACACATTTTCATTGGCAATTAGAGTCAGAATCAGGAGAGAACCCATATTTTTGAGTGTCACTTTAATGAGATGACACATATTTGCAGAGTGCACCATAGCAGTCTCTCTTAGAGAAAATCAGCTCTGTGGACTAAATAATAGATGTGACTCAAAAAGGAGGAAGCATATTTTTTGGTCAAGTATGCTGGGAAACTTTGGGATATATGAAATTAAACAGGTTTCAGTCTTCAATGGTCTAAAATTGTGAATCTCTAAGAATGGAACATACTATGTATATCAGTTCTCATACTTGTTTAACTTTCAAAGCATTTGCAGAGAAGCACTTCTAGCTGTCTGTAGAAAGCAATTTAGGAAATGCTACCTGCAGGGTATGAAATGCTTTTGAAAATACATTAACTTGTTTACTCTTTAACAGGAAGCCTAAGGAATTTTATCCCATCCCCAAATTACAGGGGAAGGACCTAATGTTAAAAACGTGACTCTAATTCCACATAGGTGTCAAGTACCACATCTGAAGTTCAAGTCCAGGTTTTCTAACTACAAATATAGCACTAGAAAGGAAGGGATTTTATGAAGAGGTCTAAGTCTGTGCTCCCCCACCCACTAGCTACATGGCTTTGGACAAGTACCTTAACAACTCTGAATGTCAGACTCCTCATTTGTAAATGTGGATTGTGAAAATACCTGTCATATAGGGCTGGTGGGAGGGTCAAAGTTAATCAAATGAAATAATAGACATGAAATATTTGTAAAGCACAGATTCTTATTGTCATTACTCTACAATGACATCATTTCTTACAGTGGGGTCTTCTAATATTGGTTCTTCTACTATTAACAACTCCATAACAAATTTATTAAAATTGAACCATCACTTTAACATTTAAAGGCTAGCATTATTTGGCCGTGGAGTTGTATTAAGGTTTAATTGCCATATAGTTATAATAAAAGTTGCATCAAAGAAGATATTATTTAAGACAACATAATACATAATAAAACAGAATCTAATATTTTTGAACAAAATTTCTGACATCCAATCTGTCTTATAGTACATTAAGTAAAAATAAGCCAGACTTAGTTCAATCTGTTTGAAATTTCTATAGTTCTAAAATAGGTTTTCTATTTGTATCTTTTAACATGTTAGTAGATTTTCCAATAGACGATATTGTGTCTTTCAAGTACTAACTAATGAATAATACATTTTATTAAAATATAATAGGAAACTTTAAAGATATCTAAAATTAAAATTAAAAAGATAAAACTTGATACCATAAAAATGAGCATACTGAGTTTTTTAGAAGTCTATTATTTAGAATATTTCTGGAGATAATTATAATGAAGATATTCATGAATTTCAAGATTGAGTTCTAGGTTTAACACTTACAATATTTCCAAAGAAAGTACAGTAAACTTTGTTCTTTGATATTAAAGTGGAAAATCTTTTATCCATAAGCAAGCATATGAATTCCACATTTTTGCCTCACTTAAATCAAGCTAAAATAAATCAAAAACTTAGTATTAAAATATAACATCCATATGTAAGAACCTGTGCTAAATACCATCAATCAATAAGCATTTTTCACTAGGTTTTGTCTAGATTAATATCTTATTTTGGGATCTAACTTTCAAAAAGTATAGGGAAAATAGTAATTAAAATGTTAAATGCAATGTGTATATG